>JAAIXI010000222.1:5235634-5325360 GCA_013403645.1 Heliconius nattereri | reverse complement strand
TAATTTCGATTAATATAAAGATAATAAAAAATAATTGATACTGGCCTTAATATATCCTCTTGATGTGTTAACGTGGAAACACTCGCCACTTCTGAACTAAAAGCTTCTTCAGGTTAATAATAGAAACAACCATTCGGTTTCAACACTTTATTGATAGATACCACTGTGCCGTAAAGTAAGTGTATTTGCCGAGGCTCAGGCAAGGAATGAATCCCGACCACTAATTCCATGCCTTTTATATTACTAGTCAAATCAACAACTATCTTGACAAATACAATTATAACAAAATTGTGTCATTTGACTTCACAAAATATTATTTAAAAATTTAAGCCAAAGAAAATAACAACTTTATTAGAATTATTATACCATAATTCTAATAAAGTTTAACAACAAAATACTAATAAAAATAACTTTACATTATAATAAATTCACAACGCTAACAGTAGTGATCATTTTTCTGTCTAAAAATAGTAATTTCAATATATTTTTTATTGTGAGTGATATTTTTCCTTAATAGTATAAATCCTTATCCTTTAAAATACTTTATTAATTTTCTACGTTAAACGAAGATAAAATTTGCTTTTTACACTATTTCGAAATTGCGAATAGTTTTAGAGAAAAACGCATTTAATTGTTGATACATCACGTCGTTGACACATCAGCTATGTTTCACTTATCCCTTACTCTCAGTATATAAATAAGTATATTAGTTACGTTGGGCATTTAATGTAGATTAAAACTGTCTTTAACTGTTTTTCATTTTAATAAGTAGTTTAGAAGTTGTTACAATATCAAAAAATCCTTGCTGTGAAACGGCTCGCCACTCGCCATTCGTCCCTCCGCCCGTTTTGCGTCCGCCGCGCCCGCCTACCTTACACGCATCGGTGGTTCAGTGGTAAAATGCTCGGCTGCCACGCGGCCGGCCCGGGTTCGATTCCCGGCCGATGCATTCTATTTAATTTTCCTCACAGGCAGCCACGTAGTGCTTGCTTTTCATCAGGGACAGAGTACCCTCTTCCCTACCCAACCGGTGTCGCTGTAAAAGCCAATAGGGCTAACAGCATTAACCGTCAGAGAACCAAGGCCCTGATGTCGTTCGGAGCTACTACTGGCAAAGTAAATTTAGAAGTGATTGCACGTACTTTGGAGTTGTACAATAATTATAATGTATTTCCACGCTACATAGTTGGTTACATCTGTAAGAGAATAGTAGGTAGTCTGTTGTTTATAATTTCTTTCGTTGAAGTTTTCTGTTGTTTGTGTTATTTATTTGTGTTTATTTTAAAACAATTGGAAAATCCTTACCGGAACTACTAAAATGCGGGTTGCTTTGGAAACATACATTATATGAATAATTTAGTAGTTCAAGCGGGCGAAGCCGCGAGGGGGTCGCTAGCTTATACTATAAAAGTATTTGAATATACACCAAAAAACTAATAATAACATTCGAAACGAGAGTGATATGACGTCATTCTTTATCTAACTAAACAGTCTCAGACATGTCGTGACAGGTCCACGGCCGATGATCCGCGTCGCGTTGTCGCGAACAGTATTTTTGGGTAAGAGAATAGTAGGTAGTCTGTTGTTTATAATTTCTTTCGTTTAAGTTTTCTGTTGTTTGGTTTATTTATTTGTGTTCATTTTAAAACAATTGGAAAATCCTTATTGGATCTACGAAAATGCGGCTTGATTTAGGGTTTAATTAATTTAAAGTAGTTAGCTCTAACTACAGAATTATTCATAAAGGCGAAGCCGCGGGTGGGCGCATATTTAAAACATTCACAACATATATTTGCGACTAAATATATGTTATGAATGTTTTAAATATGTATTGGTTATGACAGTGGTTTTACCTATGTACATATGTATATTACATTCGTAGAGTAAATTTATATACTTACAGCTTTAAACTGCATCCCACACATAGCAGTGTAGGCAGAGGAAACCTAGGAACACAGTGTTAAGACACTCCGTTCCTATTAAGACACTTCCATTCCCTACTTTCCGAGGTTTTCTTTTTCATATATACCTATTATTTGATTATTTTCTTGTTTCAATAATCAAGAGACAGTATCTTAATTCAGATAATGTCTGCAGTAATTGACCTTTCATTCGTTAGTGGGGATCGATACTCACACGAATTCTAAGAATCTTCTAAAGAGTTAAACGTCTTGTTATTTGAAATATTTTATATTAATTTTGGACTTGATTTTTAATTTACATTTGATATTTGTGCTTAGAATACTTTCATTAACTATGTTAAAATATTAAATCATATTTGAATTTAATTACTAAATATTTTATTATTTAAGTAAAATAATAATATATTATTTATTGCAAGGATAGTTTACAATGGCGGGTTAAACATTGACTAAAAATGAATAAATGCAATTATGTTATTAAATAAAATTAATTTTTTTTTTACTTATAAAAAAAATGTTTTTAATAACCCTTCTAAACACTAAAATAAAAATTTTTCGCGTTATGAGAAGGAAAGATTACATCAAAGGGCAGTTTTTTTTAATGAAGATTCATAATATTATAATTTATAATATGAAAAAATATATATTATATGCTAATTAACTTTATAATTGAAGCATATCGTAAAACCTCTAATTGTTAATCTTGAGTTTACCTCAAAGCGGTACAAATAAGAACACCGCAAACCTTTTGTTTCTGTCTTTGGTTAGAACAAATATCTCTGTACAAAACAACATGTAAATTAAACGAAGAATTCAAAAGTCTTTTCAGTGCTTAAAGTAATAAATAATAAATTTGCTATGACTTTATACTGAAGACCAGTTGTGGTGCAGGGCCACGAAGTGTTACTGTAAGCACGAAAGGTCCGATTTCTATTCGATAGAATTAATTATTATTAAATATTTTAATTTCTTCGCTCTGGCAAAAGGCCGGCGTAGAGTTCCGCACAACACACAATGGGAGAGGAATAGGAATAAATAGAAAAGGGAGAGGAATAGGTAGAAGGGGAGGATATGAAAAAGAAAGGGGTGGGGGGCTAAAAGAATGGGGCACCACTTTTATGGACTGGAAGGAGGATTATGGTGGTGACTTCATACTGTTTTCCCTCTTACAGCGATACAGCGTGTATCCAGCACGCACCAGGGTAGGAAGGATATATATTATTTCCTTTAAACATAAAAAATTCTGATCGTAAACTTTGCCTTCGTGTCAGGGATCTCAAGTATTTTCATTGATTATCTAACCTAATTTCTTTCTGAAGCACCTTACAACTTTTTGATTGCTTTTTAAATCCATCCTTACTTTATATGAATTGAATTACTTTATAGGATAACTTTATTAAGCCAGAACAAATCGCAATCAACCTATACATAGGCGTCATTGTTTTTATACAAAAATTATAAAAACAAAACTTTCGCATAGTTTATTCAGTTTCCAATTGTCGATACGCACCTATTGAAATATGACTATAACAGAATAAATTATATTTTTGTTATATTATTAAACTAGCGACCCTCTTGCGGCTTCGCCCACTTTTACTACTGGATTATTCATATAATGTATTTTTGCAAAGCGCTTAAGATAATGTGAAAATGAATTAAACTCTAATGCAATCCGCATTTTCGTAGTTTCAATAAGAATTTTCCAATTATTTTACACAGCAAGGATTTTTTAGTAGGTACCGTAATTTTAAATCTGTGCTACTAATCTTTTCAAGTACTTGTTAAAATATATTTAAATGACTATTTTTAGATAGTTAAATGACTATTTTTAAACGGTAGAAATTATAAACAAAAACCTACTAATAATAATAACTACTAAAACTACTAAAAAAAATATGAAACCAAATATATAGCGCTGAAATAATACATTCAACTCCAATTATCCAATACGTGCAAACGCATCTAAATGTTCGTTGCTATAAAGGCAGGCGGGTTTTTTTTTTCGAGCTTGTGGTTAATGCTGAGAGGGTATTCTGTCCCTGATGAAAAGCAAGCACTACGTGTCTGCCTGTGAGGAAAATTAAATAGAATGCATCGGCCGGAAATCGAACCCGGGCCGCCCGCGTGGCAGGCGAGCATTCTACCACTGAACCACCAATGCGGGTAAGGCAGGCGGGCGCGGCGGATGCGCTTGTATAAGCCGTTTCGCAGCAAGGATTTTTTGATATTGTAACAACTTAGTACTTATTAAAATTAAAAACAGTAGAAAACAGTTTTGATCTACATTAAATGACCAACGTAACTAATTTACTTAGTTATATGCTGAGATTAAGGGATAAGTGAAACATAGCTGATGTGTCAACGGCGGGATGTGTCAACACTAAATGCGTTTTTCTCTAAAACTATTCGCAATTACGAAATAGTGTAAAAAGCAAATTTTATCTTCATTTAACGTAGGAAATTAAGAAAGTATTTTAAAGGATAAGGATTAATACCATTGTGGAAAAATATCCCTCACAATAAAAAAAATATTGAAATTATTATTTTTAGACAGAAAAATGATCACTACACGTTATTCTTAAAAGATACGACTATTCCGTAATTGACTTTTTTGTAGATCTCATTAAGAGGAACAATACTCCAGTACATTTTTTTCATGTAGTACTTACTATTAAAGCAGCGCATGCGCGAAAGTGTCTCAACGGGTAGGACTTTATACACATTTATCATATTTATGTTAACTTACATAAGAATGTACCAATAATAAACTATATATAAACCTTCCCTGAGAAATATTCGACCTAATGGTGAAAACCGCATTAAAATCCGTTGTGTGGTTTAGAAGAAGAAGAGTTAGAAAGTTCAGACAGACGCGAAAAGCGACTTTGTTTTATAAGATATAGGATAGGATTGTTATGCCACAAAACAACCCAATATGTTTTTTTCATTTTAAAATTTTAATATGTTTTCAATAAACTAAATTCTAACACATTGCCATTTTTTATTTGAATTGCCTAATATTATTTTATTTTTTACATTTCAAATCATATGAGGATTACTAAGAAACTCAGTTAAAATAATATACTTAGGTATACTGATTATATTTTAAAAGCATTCGAAATTATCATATTAAATAATTGAATGTTAAGACAGTCCACTTCTTGTACTCACGAATGCCAGGCCTTGCGTGTTGAATGAGGGTACCCAGGCATGCATTGTCTTCCCGTAGATAGATATCGAGCAACAATTCAGTCATCATTTTTAGAGTCAGATCCAGCCCCACTACACTATAATAGCCACGATTTATTTATATCATAAATAGAATTAATATTAAAATTGCTTCCAACGATTTGAACGAAAGATATGAACTTTTGCTATAATTTCCAAATTATTATAAAACAAAAGTTTTTATTGAAATACTAACTTAAAACAACAAAGCAATTGGCTACAAGTATCTATTGTTTATTTGTATAAGTTAAATATTATCATAGTAACTATTGTGGAAGTTACAAGTATTCACAATAGTCCAAAGTTTTGATTAAGTTCACGTTAGAAGTTAGTTGAAAAACTGGACACAACCCGACACTTTGTAATATTAAAGTATTAAATGGTAATCAATTAATCTATCCAATAATATTATTATTCAGTAGGATGTCCGCTGTGTCCTCTTTTAAGGGAGGGGTTTCGTAAACTTTGTCTTAAACTTTTAATTGCTTCCTCTCAATCACGAACGAGAGTTTTTAAATCCTTTATTAAGTCAATTTTCTTTCAGAAATTGTTATTAATCAATAATATTTGTAAATTTTACAACTTTACAAAATTTTATTTAGATATATTGATTTTATTTTCATCTTCACGCTGTATTCCGCACGGCAGACATATAGATGATAAGCCACTCCGCTACCCACTTCCCGTTGAATTCAGCCGTACCTTTTTTGCCTGGATATC
This sequence comes from Heliconius nattereri, assembly GCA_013403645.1. Classification (NCBI taxonomy): domain Eukaryota; kingdom Metazoa; phylum Arthropoda; class Insecta; order Lepidoptera; family Nymphalidae; genus Heliconius; species Heliconius nattereri. The sequence goes on along the minus strand of JAAIXI010000222.1, from coordinate 5,319,490 downwards.
ATAGCGAAGAAATGAAAATATTAAATACTTGAATTCCCAAATGAGAATCAAACCCATTCATCACCATCAAACCCATTCATCACAATCAACCCATCATTAATTGATATGACATTATAAAAGACATGACAGCCCAATGTGTAAATATAAAAATAATATTTTTGAGTTCCTAACTCTACTTTATAAAATGAATAATATTTAATTATAGATAGAGAGAGACTCTCTAGGACGAACGTTAACTTCAGCCATTTAACAAGCAATGTCTCGAATTCAGGTGGAAAGCTAGATTGTCTTGAACATTAGCTTATCTTTGTCTATCTAACTATATACAGCGTGAATCTGAAACAAATTGTACTGTCCAGGTTGAGTGTTACATAGATGGAAAAACAAGCGATAAAGGAGGTATTTTCCAACCATATTTAGCGCCCACTGCCTGAAATTTTGCTGATCCCAAGAACTTGGCGAGTTTTTTTTTCTAAATATGTATATGTGTGTAATGAAATGCTGAAACAAAATTTTTTTACGTGTTTTTCCACTGACTTATGCTATTTTTAAAAGCGTTTATTTAACTTGCAATGTATGTATGTGGGTTCGGGTGAAATCTTTAAACTCAATTTTAAAGTAGATATCTTCAACCGATTGAGCTGAAATTTTGTATACACGTTTAGTTTGGATGACAATGCACGATAAAATATGTGACGTCATTCTAAATCTAATATGGCGGACCAATTTTCTTTCTAAATCTAATATGCAAGATAGCAGAATAATTATTTTTAATGCACTTGACTCAAAAAAAAGGACTCGTTGAGAGCAACTCGAAAAATAATGTGATGTCATTCTAAATCCCATAAGGAAGATATCGAAGATAGCCGAGTATCTATTTGGTCTACTTCTACAATATGGATATTAAATAAAATGGGTCGTTGACCGTAACTCGAAAAATAATGTGACGTTGTACTAAATCCAATATAGCGGAACATCTAAGATGGCGGAATAGTTATTATTTATGCACATCTGCAATACGGGTATCAAATAAAAGGGCTTGCCGAGAATAATTAGAAGTGAGAAAAGTATGAGAAACCTTCTTCCTCCTGGCATTAATCCCGGCTATTGCCAGGGTCTGCCCTCCTACTGAACCTACTCCACTTTGCGCGGTCTTTTGCGTCCTCGGTGGTTAGACTATTGGCTCTCATATCCTACATCACGACATCCAACCAGCGCTTCCTTGGGCGTCCGGGAGGTCTCACTCCAGGAACTGATATAGCAAGGCACCTGCATCCGACATAGTTCTTAGGCCGGCGCGTAACGTGGCCAAACCATCTCAGGCGACGCTCCTGGAGCTTATCCGCTACGTCAACCCCAAGACTACCTCGAATGAATGTGTTGTGTATGCGGTCAGACCGCGATACGCCGCACATCCACCTCAGCATCTTCATTTCCGTGACGTGAAGCTCCTGAGGGTGCAATTGGGAGGGCGCGTTAATCAATATTTAATTAAATTGAAACTTTAAAAAATGAATCTTAGCAGATTTTACATAATTAAATTAGCACTAGTTTAGTTACACAAGTAAATCGCGCGACAAGCTTTTATGATCTTATAAATTGTGTACAAAGAGGTTATGAGTTTATAGTTAAAATTTAAAAGACAAATTTTATTTTATTCTTTTTAGAGCGTTTGAATAAAAACTTTTTCTAAAAATTATTTTTTGCTTTTAATTTATTGTATTATCAGATGTATTCTGAATGAAGGTATGGAATTTGTAGAATAGATACTATTTCAACGAGCGCTACATCTGTTATGTACGACCCTACCCTAGGTAACGGCTGTACTGTATTTTATTTCTATTAAGGTCATATATAGTACATACAAAAGCATGTAAACGTATTCCCTTTTGTGTAACAGTTTTCTTTAAAGATTACATATAGTGATCTTTTAATTAAAATTAAAATATTTTAATTACATTTTACGATAGTGGATATTTAAATATATTTTAATCTTGAAATTAAAATGAACTCAAAAGCAACTTGAAATTCAACTCGGCTATGTATGTACCTACATAATAGGTACCTATTATACCTATTAGATACTCTTTCTATACATCAATCGTTTTTATTAGTCTGTAATATAAAGTATATTCATTTAATACGGTAAATGTTGATATTCTAAGGTGTAATTCGAATACAACAATAGAAAATAATTAATTTTAATTTCCAACTGAGAAATAGTATTTGTGTGAGACATGATCAAAGATAGGTTCATATAATACAAGTTTTAAAATTGAACATTCAGCATTAGAGATATCACAGCAAATGTCAGGATTTCAAGTTAGTAAAATAAAAATTCAAACTTGGCACGCTCAAAATTCAAATAGATTTTCTTGGCAACAGATAGCAATAAAATAAAATTTAAGAGTTTCATTTGACCATAGATATTTGTAAGAAAATGTCGCAAGTGGTATATTTCACAGGCGAAAAAACGTTTTTGTTATATGGAAACATTGTAGTTAGACCTGTACCTTAATAAATTATACCTACGAAATATAGAAAGTGGGGAAAGTGGGGGATTGTCTTAACATTAGGTTCCCTTTGCATACCCTGCTGTGTGCGGGATACAGCGTGAAGCTGATTTAATTGTATTTATTATTACAAATACAAGTTAAGTTAGTAGTTAAATACTTTTTAATAACTTAAAACTGTTCTAAGTATATTAAATAAATATTTATGAATAAAAAATATTGATAAAACAAAGTCAACGATAAAAATAAACTCAATTAAAATTTAAGATAAATAACCATTTCTGTCAGAAAAACGTTAAAGAAATTCTTAATCGATTTCACCAAAGCTTCAATTTTGTACTTTCAAGCGTGACGCTATATAACACACTTGGGTTAGCATAAGAACCAGTGTTAAGACACTCCATCCCCATTTTCCGAAGAAAATGGAAATATAAAATAATTCATTTTTTCGAGTGTCAATCGAACTCACAACCAGTCACGTTTACAGGCACGAAAGGCCTCGAAAGGTCTTTAAAGTTTATAAACCGATTATTATATGTCCTCCAAAGATTACCGTGGTCAAATGTCTCATTATATTAGATTCGTCCATTAAGCTCCTTTAATAATGCTTTAATCGCTCTCCTGAGATAAAAGCTAACAAAAATCTCATTTAAATATTAATATTGATATTTAGAACAGTGATTTGAGGTTGTTGTGGCACGATTGTGGGTTCGATTCCCATTCGAGGGAATAAAATATTAATATTTTTACTTCCTCGCACTGATAACGAGGCAACGTTATTTCCAGACTTCGGCAGAAAGTCGGGAACGGAAACTATTTGTGTTATTAATGGAACAGTATGGAGTTCCCAGGTTCCCTCTGAATACCTTTCTGTATGCAGGATATAGCGTAATGTTAAGAAAAACAATTATTTTTTCATGAATATTAACCTACCTACCTTATAAAATGTACAATACCACGAAGGAAATTAATATTATACCAGAAACAAAATTATTCTAGATAAAAATCTAACACATAGATTGCACTCAAATGTGTGTCGTAGTTATACCTTTGCTCCGTTTATTCGTACTGGACTTTCAAAGATAAAGAAAATAAGGAAAAAATAATACAAAGCGAATTTTCCTCCAGTTCATTTAAGACTTTCAGTACTTATGAAGAAAGTTTTGGGTACTACACAAGCATATTGATTGGACAACAGATATTATATAACCTGCCAGAACAATCTAAGTTGTATATTAGCTTTGGTCTAGCTTTAGTGCTCTAGATGGTTAATTTGGTTGCGGTCATATATCAGTGTGTGGCCGTCAGTGTATAAATTAAAGGTCTCATGTAAGCATTATAACACATATTAGAGATATCTATATAGAAATGCCAATGTTTATATTTTACATATAAAGATAAAGTCATTCCATTTCAAAACTTTTCAATACGAACCGAAGGCAACTTTGATAACTGTGAAGTCGTTCGTTTCAAATTCGTTCGTGATTCTGTTGGGTTGCCTCTTCAACAGATTATAGGATCACTTCTATTAGGAATCAATGGATTCCTATAAAGAATCGACTGATTCCTTATTACATTATTAAATTGAAAAAGAAAAATATCTTAAATTACAATACTTTAATAAGAAAAAAGATGGGGTCTGTTTTCTATAGAGCTGTAGACTAATTTCACTATTAATCTTCTTAATAGTACTTCTAACAAGGACTTGTTAACTTTATTGCCGCTATTAGGTACATTTACTTTGTGCAAACAACTGTGAACGGTGATGGTTAAATGAATAGAAATTACTTGGTATTTAGTTGTTTTTATGTAATGTATTATAATCTGTGGTTATCAGTAAAACATAAACATAAGAGCTTATTAGTTATTGTCCCTATTTTAATGGGAAAGCGTGATTTTAATGTTTACATATTTTAAATTTCGAACACTTTTCTGTAAAGCGTGGTTACGGGTAGATTGAGGCTGCATCCGTCTACCAGTTGACATAATTATTATGATTTAAAAGTATTTTTGAATTATGAATCAATAAAAAAATACGAGCCAAAACACGTGCAAGCAAAACAGCTGGCAACAGTTAACTGAACATTTAAAATGGCCAAACTTGTCGGCATAAGTGAGAGACATGAGTACCAACATAATCCTACAAAAATCGAAATTCGAATATACGTAACCCGCGAAAATTCAAAATTCGCGATACTTTTAAGATTTTTTTTTTATTTTAGGAGTTTTAGAATTTATTTTTAAGAAAGAATTTTAAAAATTTACTTAAAGAATGATTTATGAGTAAATATTATACATAAAAGTAAATAACTGTTAAATGAATAAAGTATGAAAACGATTGCGGAGAGAAGCGTGTGTGATTGATTACTCCCTGAATACTTAAGTCTCGTTTTCCATTGCATACGAATGATACGTGTTTATGAATTATTCTAATAACAAATGGCGCAGCGGTGTGACTATAAGGCGACCGTTGTGGGTTCAATCCCCACTCGAGAAATGAAATATTTATTTACATTTATATTGTCATTTCTTCGCTCTGGTGTCGAGTGTCTTGCTCTACCTTAAATTGAAGCGATCGAGAATTTCAGATGACCAATCTTTTTACTAATGCAATCCTTTATCCTAGACGATATATGGTGAAAGTACTTATACGCGTACAAGGAACCCCTTAGTATATTAATCCCGAAATCCCAGCTTTGGATCTCCGTAAACATTTCAATAATATCGGTATTCTTGCAAAGAAATAGAGAAATAGAGTTGAGAATATATTATGATGAAACCGCAAGAATATCCATCTAATTGAATACTTCTCGCAGACTCCAACCTCTCTATGAAAGGGATTTATTTAAGTTCACAGTAATTGCTCATAGCTCTAGTATTTAAACTATGAAAAAAATATGAAATTTTATAGAAAAAAATACTTAGATAATCTTACAACCGCACAGTTAAATAAATGAGAGAAAGAAAAAGTAAATAAACAAAATAAAAGTCTCTTTTTATTTTGTTAACATAAAATCTTTAAAATAAAATAAATCCGCTTCACACTGTATCCCGCACTCAGCGGGTAGGCAGAGGGAACCTAGTGTAAATACACTCCGTTCCCCACTTTTTACCGGATTCTGGAGGCATTGTGTATTGAGTGGAGGAACTCAACGCCGCGCTTTCGATACCGGAGCGAAGAAATAAAAACATACCACTCCATGAGTAGTCGTGTTGACAGTCACACTTTGTGCGTCTACGCCACGTTGGCCAGGGAATATTTATTAAGTTATAAATATATTTTACTTATTATTATTTGATATTATATTTATATAACAAACAAATTTCATTTCATACAATTTTAGTTCTACGTAATATTTTGTACTAATATTTAATCAAATATATAATGTGTACAGTATGCCTGTGGCACTGGTTAGTTCCGGGCCGCACTCCATTAGGCACAGCTGGGTACGCATCACTTCCGATGTTTGGTCCATCGCCGTAACGCTCAAAGATCACGAATAATGGCGACGCGGGGAAAAGTTTTATTTTCTTTTATGTTATGGAATAGAATTCTAGTATTATTAGGTAGTATTTAATTGTACACAACATTTATTTCATATATATATTCTTAATTTAATTTGGGAATATCGCAATTTTTGCTATAGAAATATATCTGAATTTATAAGAATTATCTTGTTATAGTAGCTGACAATCTACCAATTATAATGTAATTTTATATAAATGTAGTATTTTCGAGATAATATAAGAATAAAATGCCAACTGATTTGTACACGTTTAATGTCCGATCACAACTGAGTAAGCCAACGCTTTATTTAGACTTACCCTCAACTTATAATAATCACTACATCCCTCCACCAATAATATAAAAATATACAAATAAAAACAATTATCCTATTGACAAGTAATCGAAACTATTTTTTACAATTTTACAATATTACTAGTTTATTACAATTATACATTTTTTTGATTCCGTGTCTTACGAATAGGATACCTTCGACCACTCTCGGCCGTGACGGACACTGGAGTAGTGTCCTCACCAGGTAACATGTTAACATTGTTTTTATCAACAACAGGCAGTGCCTGTTTAGTGCCCATCCTAGAATTTGAATCTACATTGGATTTATTACTCTGGTCTACATTAATTAGAACATCAGGATCCGATGACTCTGTTTCCTCCGATAACTCCTCTCTCTCTCCCACTTGATCCAATGTAGTTTCAGAATTCGCTACTGGGCCGACATCATCTGTTTTTGGAACACAAGTTACACCAGTATACTTTAACAATTGATCAAAATGTTTCTTAATTAATAAATTTAGCACTGGAATGTATACCATAAAAAGTCTAGAACCAATCTTACTTCTAATTACTCCTAAATGCCATGTACATTTATTTCCATTATAATAAAAATGTTTAACTAAAACCTGGTCACCNAATATTATTGTAGTATTTTCGAGATAATATAAGAATAAAATGCCAACTGATTTGTACACGTTTAATGTCCGATCACAACTGAGTAAGCCAACGCTTTATTTAGACTTACCCTCAACTTATAATAATCACTACAATAAATTACATTATTTAAAATTAGTTTCACGCTCTATCCCGCACACAGCAGGGTAGGCAGAGGGAATCCAGTGCTAAGACACTCCGTTCCCCACTTTCTGGAGGCATTGCGTGTTGAGTGGCAGACCTCAACGTCGCGCTTGGCCTCGACACCAGTGCGAAGAAATGGAAATATAAATGTAAATAAATATTTCACTTCCTCGAGTGGGGATCGAACCCACAACCGTCGCGTTACATTCACATCCTTGTGCTGCTGCGCCACGACGGTCTCTACATTATTTAAGAGAAATATAAATTTTACAAATTAAATAACTACCGTCTATCAAAGACCATTAACAATGATTGACCAGCTTAGAATAGGATTTCCTCGAAACAGCATAATTCAATGACATTCCCTTTTGAATTTTGCTTTGCAAAGGTACAATTTGGGATGCGCGGGATTGATTTAAATGAAGCCAGTCGTGGCGTAGGGGCAGAAAAGTGTGTAAACGTGACAGATTGTAGGTTCGATTCCTCCAGGAAATAATGATGTAATTTTTATGACATATATATATTATGATGTATTTTTTTTTGTTTAAGTTGTTACTTCATATATATGAAGATTTAAATATGAATAAACACTACTTTACTATATTCCACATGGCACTAAATATGTTGAATACGTAACTATAAACCTCCTTTCCAGTGGATGTGGTGCACTTTAAACTATAATGTTCTAAATTTGTATAGACAGGTTAAGCTTACTCTCGACTTTTGAGTGGAGCAAGATAAACTCACTACTAATGTTAATATTACAAAAGTCAGTAAAACTTAAATTCACGTCGTTTCTAGAATTTACTTGAACTATAATCCAGTCATCATATCAAAGACATAAAGAGGTTTATGTCTTTGATATGATGGATATCCGCGGGCAGCGGATGGGTCCCAAAAGCTGAGGATCGAATGTGGTGGCGAGAATTGGGGAAGACTATATCCAACAGTGGACAAAAGATGGCTGTTGATGATGATGATGATGAAAATCCAGTCAATGTTTGGTATTAGACGGTATAAAATTAACAAATTATTAAGTATTAGTAACTTAACAAATAACTTTATAGCTACTTTTGTGCATTTTATGTTTTCATTGAGATATATAAATAAAAAATGTTTATTCACGATAAATAAATATATACTAAGGCACTTAAGGTCCGTAACTCCATAATTGATTTATTTGATTTTGTTAAAGTGTAGAAATATACATATAAATTGACACTCTATTTTAATCACTAACTATTTTTTTTTAAATGTTGCTAGCCGAAAGTTTCCGTTTTTTTAAAACTCAAGGGTTAGATATAAAACCTACTCTATTCTATAAAAAACAGCCTCTTAAAAGTTTCACATAAAAGAAACTTGGCCTTATTAATTAGTTCAGACCCGTCTGGTTTAAGCTAACAAGATGATGAAATAAATATGCAAAATTTTATTTTTTTAAGAACAAAAAATATATATCGGTAGTAGTGAATTTTAATTTAGCCAATGTCAATACTTGTTTAGTCCATGAACGGGCAAAATCTAACGACGTTCTTTATTTAAGTGACCAAGGTTCTTTATTAAAGCATTTTTTGGCTATTTTTTTTGTGTCGTACATAGCAGGAGTATACAATCGTATCTTTACTACAATTTGGCTAACGATATTTACTAAAAACAGGCCAAGGTAATTGCGAAACGTAGCAGCATTTGGTCTACAAATTGTCTGATTATCTTGAAAATTGGAATCACGAATGATTATACGTAGAAAATAACGAATACTAAAATTTTATGGTCATTTAGATTTTAAAACAATGTTAGTTAGGTCAAATCTATCACATATATTTACATAATAGTATTGTAGGGAACTATTGGCAATATTAAATAAAGTGGGAAAGGTAATGAATTAAGACAAGGCTTCAAATAATTATTAAACAATTTAAAGGGAATTATCTAGCAGTCTAATAACAATATCCTGTTCTAAAGAATTCTTCGGAATTCATCGTTAGCGATCCTTTTCTTTCGGTCGCCATTGACAGCCCATAAAATTGACAGCCAGTAATTAGAGTCGTCCTTATATAACCTCTATGGTCATTATTTCTAATAGTATATTATTCGATTTTTGTAATATAAAACAAACGAGTGGACCTCAAATTTATGCCTCTACACCATGTCTAGCTTCAAATATTGGTTAAAATAATTGATATAGAATTGTACTATGTAAAATATGAATAGAATGACATAAACCTACCTATCCACTGTAATAGCAACAAGGGTAAAGACGCCCGCCGATACAGTCAAGTTCGCTGTAAAATTGCTTGCAGTACAGTATTCGGTGCTCCATTCAGTGTGACCATAAGAAGATCTGCTACCGCCAGGTTTACCAGCAAGTAGCTCGTCACTGTTTGCTTCTGACGGTGAGCTGAAATAAACAAATCTTGATTCAGATCAATTTAAAGAAGAGAAATTGTAACAAGAAACGCTTTATGCTGTATAATGTAAAGTATGTAGAGAAAATCTAAATATAGTTTTGAATTTTAAGTTTCTCCGCTTTTTCTTATCTGAGTGAGTAAATGAAAAATTTTGACACGCTCTTGGGGCCCAAGTTTCAATGACTAAGAAATAAAGGTTAATATAGGTATCCATGCTTATATGACGGCGAAACGGCTGATCCGATTGTAATAAAATATCATATAGAGATACTTGAGGGGCTGGGGATGAAGATAGACTACATTTTTTGTCATATTTGTAATATTCTCGATATATATGATTAAAATATATTTCTATTTGAAATACTATTTATTTATCTGACATGTTAATTACGATTCGTATTTCGATTTCGCTCAGCATCAACGAATTTGGTTATTTTAAAAAAGGTCGCCCAAAATGACGCTTTATTATTTTTTTATTAAGAATTTCATTTACTTACAATTACTTATTTTTTTGTTCATTTCAATTACTCTGTAATTTCTTCTAACATAAAGAATTTTATTTCTCTTCTTTATGTCTACATATGCACATAAATGGCATTTCATAAATTTTTTATATTAGATAAAATTCTATTATTTTAGTAGGTACATCTGTTTATAAATAACAAACAAGTTATTAAAAACAAGTATGATTTAAACTTGGTATTATTACAAATGTGTATTTTTTTAATTTTAAGTGCAAATGCAGAGCTAAATCTATTTAATGCTAAAAATTGAATTCGACGCACTAAAATTTCTATTGAACTAAACAAACACAAACGTATGTCTCCGACAATACAAAGTTAAATGGAAAAGGTCAAGTAATAAAATAGCTTCCTTATCACGTCTACGTGTTTAAATTCGAAAAAACAGGATTAGAGAATTACTCAGACACACATGCAATGCTTCCTTTTTTCCTTTTTATTTGTATTGAAACTGTATATCCTTTTTAAACAGATGTCTAGGTTTTATTTGTATTATAGAAGCTAATAAAAACATATATGGATTACTTTTTCATTTACTTGATAGTGTTATATAATGTAATTCTTTGTAGAAAAAAATTGCCTTATCATCGAGTGTTAAGAATCATTGGAAATTGTTAAACAAGTACAATTACTTAGGGTAAGTATGACTTTATCCCCTAATCATTGCTTACCAAGGGCGTAGGAAAAGGGGGAGCCGGATGGTCCGTGCGTGAAATGTTAGTAACAACAAATATGCCCTGAAAAATTAAAAAAACAAGGCTCACACAAAAATTCCTCTAGATACGCTAACTTGCTGTCCAACACAACCCCAGTTGCGCAAAATAACATTATTTCCTTACTAAACATATATATCTACATGGATTCCAAATCCCTTTATTACACGCGAGTAATAAAAACTCTTGTTTGTTACGTATTACAACGCTACTTTATCTTCTGTCCTGGAGACAAACTAAAGCTAAGCTCGGCTTAAATAAGCATTTTCATTTCACAAAATTAAACTGAAATTAGACAATGTCAATTTGTCAGCGACATCTCTAATTTAATCTATGCAGATACTCCTCTCAATCATTGTTCTAAGTTTATATTAGGGCGTATAGTAAATAGAACTATTATTATTTTTAAGCTTTGTGTGTGATGCGAGAGATACGTATCTCTCGCATCACACCAACAGTAGACAGAGAGAATACAGACATTGCACTCTCCGCCAAATTGCTTGCTATAATTGCGCATCGCGTAATTCAACACCGCGTTTTATCACATTGGCATGACTTTAAAGAAACGAGACATTAATATCGATATTATCAATTATGATTTTTCCTCTTTAATTTTTAGTGACCGTCTATTGATTTTTAGATAAACATTTTAATAATAGCATTTATCAACTAATGAACGCCTCCGAAAGATATTTTTTTAATAAATTTATCTATTAATAAAACAATAATTCCACCTGCCTGTGTTTGTTACTGAAATGGTAACGTGTATAACAAGTCTGAAATTTTTCTCTGATTTTTTTTGAATTTTTTGAAAGTATCACAAGCTATATCAAAATTTAAATTCAAAAAATATAGAAATATAATAGATTAGATTAGATAAATTTGAGATGCAGGCCAGTCATCTCCTCGTGGTGCACCCTGAGCATGGTCTGAAACTGCTTTTAGAAATATGGTTTCAGACCATGGCTAACGACTGGCAGGGAAGGAGAAGAGCTTAGGCGATGGGATGAAAAATGTGAATCAGAGCTAGGAATTGCCTTTTAATTCTATTGTGAGGTAAAGTATGTCAAATGTGTTGTTCCTGGTACTTCTCCAGTTAGTAGAGTGGACTGTGTGAGCAACCTTTGGTACTGTAGCAGACAACTTTCTGCAAAGACAAGGAGGAAGACAACCTCCAAAAAATAATTACCCCAAATCTCAAGGTTTAACGTGCTGAGGCCGTGACGTGTATGGCCAGGGGGTATCCTGGTTCCTAGCGCTTGGTGGGGATGGGTTTTTAGGGATCTCACCCTTTAAAAGGCATAGCTGTAGTGTCAGCTACATATGACATGGCAAACGTAAAAGATAATCTACCCCAGGGGGGTACCGATTGCACAGCAGTCGGAGAATCCCCCACGGAACCTTCGGTTTCCGTCTGCCCCGCGAATCTGGGGGGGGGGGGGGGCAACTGTTGCCATTCCGTTAAATACAACGTCAGAAGCTAGGACGAATGAGAATATTTCTCGGGAAGAAGCGATGAATTGTTCTGCGACATGGTATCTTCCAGATCAGCCATCGCGTCGGTGAATCTGACAGACGCAAACGGACAATACCTAGAAGAGATCATAATTCTGGATCTGGATCAGCCTCTAGCACTAAAGCCATGGTATAAAGCCTAAAAGTCGTAGAGGACGTAGAGTTAAAAATAATAGGTCAGATCAGAGGAAAAGTGAGCGACGTAACATACCTTGTAATATTAATAATGAAGAATCTGATACAGAGCATTCGTCTTTATCATTGGATTTGAGTACTAGCAACCTTCTAACCTCAATGGATGGTGGGTGCATCAATATAGAAGACGAACTCATTGACCCTTCTGTGTTCCTTCTAACTCTAAAGCAAAAAAATCTGCGTAGTGGCAATGAGTAGCGAAAGAGATGAAAAATCGGGTGACGAGTGATCTGGGTACATGCATCAAAAAAAACCTAATGGCTGTAGAGAAAGTTGCGGATCGCTCCCGAAATTTAAAAGATAGTTTTGTTCATAGCCTTCGAGTTCAGTTAGGACAGTCGAAGCGGCGGTACAGGAAATAATGCGAGGTGCTCCTGCTAACGAGAATATAATGAGGCTGGAAAAAGATATCATCTCGAACAAATAGGATATCTAATAGATCAGAAACTAGCAGCTTTTAAAGCCGATATTTTTCCTGAAAAGGTCATAAGACCTGCCTTAAGAAAAATTAATTCCTCACCGCAGACCCCAGCTCCCTCCATTGTCATAGATGAGGAACAAGTGCGACCACACAAGAAGCGAAAAAGCAAAAGAGGGACAAAGCAATTTGTCCATACTCCCATTATTGACTTGCCAGCAGTAGCTGGTCCACCATAACTACATGTTCCGGTTCATGATGAAACTTGGGCTACTGTAGCTGGTAGTAAAAGTCCTTCAGGGAGGAAACAACCTCAAAATAGTAAAGGGAAAAAGGGTCGTTCATGTTACTAGGTTGCCGAGGTCGCCATCTACTGTGGCAATTTCAGTTACCATTCCTGAGAGCTTGACTTTAACATACTCTGAGGTCATGACAGCGGCTAAGAGTAGAATTCGCCTGCGAGATCTTGGTATTGATGAGTTAAAGGCTAAAAGGGCTATAACAGGTGGTAAAATATTAACAATTACTGGGCCTGATATTGAAGCCAAAGCTGATGTCTTGGCAACGCAAATGCGAAGTGAGCTTGCAGAACTTGGTGTACAAATAGCCCGTGCGAACAAAGTGGCTGAAATCCGTATTAAAGACCTAGATGATGTAATAACTCCAGAAGAGGTTGCTTCGGCAGTTGCTAAAGAGGGAGGATGTTTGATTGATTACGTTAAGGTAGGCGAAATCCGTCGATCGGCAATGTTTCTCGGAACCATTTGGGTTAGGTGTCCTGTATCTGTGGTGAAGAAACTCGTAGAATCAATTTACATACGAATTCAGTGGAAATCGGCAAGAGTTGAACTTTTAGAAAATAGAGCCTTACAGTATTACCGATGTTTGGTTAAAGGACATGTTGGACGATTGTGCCCCAATGCGGTTGATAGGAGCGACCGATGTTTTATGTGTTAAGGCCACATAGCAAAAACTTGTAAGGCTCGAGTACCCAAATATCCTCTATGTTCAGACCTTGGCTACCGTGCGGATCACAGACTATGCACTAAGAAATGTAATTAATCCACCTAAAGAAAAAAGGAGAAATGTACCTAGCCATGTTAGCAGCCACACCACGGCTAATTCGGAATTGCAGGCTTCTATGTCCGAAGTGAGGTCCACAGAGGCCATGGAAGCTTCACAATGGTGCCCAACAGGGTTCTTCAGGGTAACCTGAATCATTGTCGTAATGCTCAGCAGAGCGCAATGCAGAGTGTTGTAGAGAAGTCTGTTGGACTCGCTGTTATGACAGAGCCATACAATATTCCGGAACATCCTCGTTAGCTTGGGGACGGTACATCTAAGGTAGTTATATACTGGGCGGAAGGAAGAGAGAGTCCACCTTGTTCCTTGCTTGAAAAGGGAACAGGTTTTCTGGTAGTAAAATGGGGCTCATTAGTGATTGCCGGTTGCTATTTGTCTCCCAACAGATCTCTCGCAGAGTATGAATTATACCTATATCGTCTAGGTAACTGTAGTCGCAAATACCAACGCCAACAGTTGATTGTTCTAGGAGATTTTAATGCACATGCTAGGGCTTGGGGAAGTTCCAGAGACAATGCTAGGGGCATAACGCTTTTCGAATGGGCAGCCGTCTTGGACCTCCGAGTAATAAACCGAGGTAAGGAGAGTACCTGCATGCGTTGGCAGGGGGAATGTATTGTCGATTTAACGTGGGCAAATCCAGCCGCTATTCGTGACCTTTCTGGGTGGCGAGTTGCGGAAGAGATAGTCACACTATCTGATCACCGCCACATTATATTCGATGTCGATATATATATATANTATATATATATACTTATATATACTTATGATATATATATATATCAACAGTAGAGTAGAAGCGAAACAGTAATGTTGCAAAAAGACGCTGCGGAACGGAATCGACAGAGGGTCGATTCCATACGCAGTCGTTTTGAGAACGCCGTTAATCATCCCGTCAATTCTGCCTCAAGCACAGGGGCTTAAGACTGAGAGATTAGACTTCCCCATTGCCTTTCTGTCGTATTGATGATCGACTAACGGATGGGTTTTAGTGGGTACGAATCCCACATAACTTAGTTTTTGCCCCAAGAACTGGGTTTCTTTTTGAATTTTTCCCCTACCATATAAAAAAAAAAGATTAGAAAAAATTTAGGTGTTGTTTTATAAATAGCAAAATTTTCCAAATTCACGTCTCTACTAATTACTTAAAGACAGAGTTTTCTGATAAATTGATTCGTACTCGGACTGGTCTTCAGTCAATGCTGGCGTTCCGCAGGGTGGCGTGTTGTCTCCTCTTTTATTTTCACTTTTTATTAATAATATTTCCCAACATATCTCTTGTCTCTATCACCTATATGCAGATGATCTACAAATTTATTGCCATTCCAAAGTGTCTGAACTACCTGCGGCGATAAATTTCTTAAATAATAATTTACTGACTATATCCAACTGGAGTAAGTCTTTTGGACTGCAGTTAAATCCAATTAAGACTCAAGTAGTAAAAATCTTGGCATTATTATTGACCAAAATTTGTCTTGGGATCCACAGATTAGTGAGGTGAGTAGGAAGATATTTGCTTCGATTGGTTATCTTTTAAGGTTGCGTAATTTTCTACCTATACCAACGAAAATTGCGCTAGCACAGTCTCTCCTTATACCAATTCTTGATTACGCTGACTCATGTTACCATGACTTAAAAGAAGATCAACTTAATAAGCTTGAGCGGCTACAAAATCTTGCAATTCGGTTCATCTTTGGATTAAAAAAGTATGACCACGTCTCAGAGTTTCGAACTAAGCTCAAGTGGCTCCCAATCCGACTTCGCAGGTATACTCGTATTCTCCATCTTCTCTACTGTGTACTGTTTGATCCATTGACCCCACCTTATCTAAAAGAGCGTTTCGAATTTTTGGGGCGATCCCACTCACGACACCTGCGCTCAAAACATAACTTAACACAAAAAAATCCTTCACATTCTTCTTCCTTCCTTAGCAATTCTTTTTCAATTACATCTTCCCGAATCTGGAATAATTTACCTATGAATATTAGACGGGCAAAATCATTACCTGTTTTTAAACGTTTATTAAAACAATATTTTCTTACTTTCTGAGCTTCTTATCTTTTATTTAATTACATTTTGTTTATACTATAATGTATGTATGTATGTTTGTATGTATTTATGTATGTGTATTTATGTATATATGTTGGTTAATGTTAATTATATATATATATATATAATTATTTATATGTATTTTATTAAATTTATTATTCACACCCCCAACCCTTTCCTACACTTCACGTCCTATGCCCTAAGGTTGCCTGGAAGAAATCGCTATTTTAGCGATAAGGCCGCCTCTTGTACATTTCTTTCTTATCTTGATTCCTTTTCTTGTGTTATACAATAAAGAATATTATTATTATTATTATTCTGACGTTTTAAAGTCCTCACCCTGGAGTCATTTTAACAAGTGACACATAATTAATGTAAAGGATTATTTCCCGACATCATCGTAATTGAGGGCTCTTATTAAGTTCATTATACGATTCTATGTTCATAAAGTCAATTGTTATTGTCTTATAATATACTAAAATGGGTAAAAAAGAATTAAATATAAAATAAAGATATTTTTGAGGCCAGTCGTGGCGCAGTGCTACAAACGTGTAACTGTAACGGAATAAGTTCAGGAGGATGCGGGAAGTCGAAGTGTCTTAGCACTATGCTCCCTTCGCTTACCTTGCTACATGGGAGAAATATAGTGAAGCTGAAAAAAATTATTTTCCTTTGTTTTAAATTGTCTTATAATTCATTAAAATTGTGTTAATGTTATAAAACAAAAGGAACATTAGGAAAACGTGGCGTCTTATTCCGTTACGCAAATTACTGAACTCTCTCTTTTATTATTTAATTAATATTAATTAATCTCAAAATTAATAACAAGAAATGATGAAGTTGTTGTCCGTCCGTCCGTCCGTCTGTCAAAACCCTTTTTCTCAGCAACGTGTGAAAGTACTTGGGGTATTCCTTCACGCTTTACCTATCCAGTATTAGGGATTTTTTTTTTCAATTGCATGTTAAGTGGTGACACATATGGTAAACTAAAGTCATGTAATTTACGAAAGATATCTCAGCTATGTTCTCAAGAACGCTCCAGATTCTCATAATATATATGTAGTGCATCGACTTAGTATTTAATGTTTGGATATTTTGTATAATATTATCGAAGAAAAATAAATATTATTATATTTTTTTACCCAGAATTTTGTAGGATATAAAGGAAATCAAAGGTTTATTATAATTGAAGTAAATATTTGTTAAGCACCGTTACGAGAAATAATTCATCTCATAGAATTAGGGGGATCCTTTTCTGTGCCACATAAAGTATCAGTCACTTGTCAACTGATCCCAATTGTTATAGGTTTCCTTATTCAGGTCAAACTTAATTGAAATCGATGGGAAGTTACTGATATATAATTATTTTTTTGTCCTTTCCCCAAGAGCATTAGGGCTTACGCACTGGATTTAGATTTTCTTTAATACAAAGAATTATTAAAGTCATTCATGGCGCAGAAACATTGTTGGTTTGATTCCCACTTGAGGAAATGAAATTTTTAATAAATATACATATATGTATATTTCCAAGATAATCTAAGTTTAATAAAATAATTTACATAAACTATCTATATTATACCCATTATACCCTCTGAATGAAATTAATCGTACAATATTCAAATGTATTCACCTCCAATTCAGAAGCGCACTCGCCCTTCCTTTAACCTTCAGAATTCTTCTGTGAAACGTTAACTTTTCGAACCAAAAAATTGGTCCGGAACGGCACGATAAAACTGAAGCTTTTTACAAAAAGCATAGTCGCCGCCATTTTCATTGATTTCCTTTTTTTCTACATATTTACATATATGTAGCTATATAAAACTTTAAGTTTTTTTAACACAGTATTATTACATTATGTATTACGGAAATAATTTGAAAAATATTATTTTACGTAGAATTAAACTTTCGTTTACTTACACAATAGGTACATATATTATAATATGTAAAAGTTATTTTTTCCTGTAAGTAATGTATGCTTGGAAAAATATCCATAGAGTTAAAAAAGTATATATATCTACGCATAGTTATTTAACATCAAAAACTACCATGTAAAATGCAATTGATGAATCATTTATCAATTATTTACATTCCAATTTAGATAATACTGTAACTATAAATATATCGATCATCTTGAACAGTATAATTTGACAGTATAATTTGACATCCGTTTCAATTAATTTAAATTAAATAATAAAAAAATAGAAACCATCTCTCTCAATATGTCATGGAACCAGCACACCTTTCATACCATAGGTTGGCAACAACCTGGGAAATCAACCAGAAAAGGTAAGTGTTATCCCGGAAGTTGCTCAGTAATCTTTCATCTGTTTCTTTCTCTTGACACTTCATCTTTATCAGTGATTTCGTTGAGTGAACTAGTTTATATCTATATTTATACTTACAATAAAATCGTAACTGTTTGGTGGTAAGACATATGTAGAAGATAGAGAAGAAGATGCCAGTCGTAATGCACAAAGGTGACTGTAAACCGAGTGGTGGGTTCGATCCCCACTCGAGGAAATGAAATATTTATTTAAATTGCCATTTCTTCGTTCTATGTTGAGGCAAAGCGTGGCGTTGAGTTCCGCCACTCAACATACAACGTTAAAATTCGGCGGAAGGTGGGAACTAATTGCCTTAACACTATATTCCCTCTGCCTACCCCGCCGCGTGCGGGATACAGCGTGAAGTTAATTTGTTAAATATTTTTATTAAACACTCATGTACTATTAATCCAGATTGTGAACCCAAGATCCTCGTATAACATTACGAAATTAAGTATTTAGTACGAATTGAACCATAACGGCAGGAATGTTAACCAGAAATAACAGCTGTTAAGCTCGTGTAACTCTATATCTTTGGAACGCTTATTTTAATGATTCTTGGTATTTTGATTATATCACTTTATTCTTAATATGCTAAATTGCACTGTAGGGAAATTTCTCTTTGACGCTTTCATATTTTCTTAATATACAAAAACAGCATTTTGTTATGTATGTATGTATATATATATATATATACTGTAGAACATTTTGAGAAGAGCACTTTTAATGAGCTTTCTAAATAAATTATGAAAAAAATCTAAATTACAATTAGTTATATTTTAATATAAATATTTATACCTTTTACTAATATAAATTTATTATTTATCATTAAATCAAAAAATGTTTTTATTATTTACCTACTAAACTCTAAACAAACAAATGGCTAAGTCGAAACAAACATAACTACTCTGGTAATTTGCCAAAACTTTGGACTGTAAATCATTCTATGAATGAATAAGGATTTTAAAACAATTAGGGTATTCTTAGGTAGAATAAGGATTGAAAGGTATTCATGCAATAATTTTTATAACAAGTTACTCTGTGATAACGTGGTGGGGCAGTTGAGACATGAATAAGAGTTCGAATACTAGTCGAGGGTATTATTTATATTTTAAAGATTTATTCCAATTTTTTAGTAACAGAAAATATACCTATAATAAAAGTTCGTAATATAAATCACAATGCCTTTTCTTTGGCAAGAGTAGAGAACGGCTCTACCTATTTACCTTGCAAAATGCGCAAAGAAAAAAAATAAGCATTCCTAAGTATTCAAAGTTTATATCCGGAAATTATAATATTATGAAAATGTTTATTAAATAGAAATCCACTGTAGACTAACTCTAAAATTAAACTCTATTACTTATTATATTTAACAAAATTTTGTCTTTTAAATATTTTTATTTAAAATTCCTTGAAAAAAGTTTTTTATAATTTTAAATTTTAATCGATTCTAGAGTAATAAGCAATATAAAGCATATTTCAGCCTCATAAATTTTACGACAATTCTTAATCATAAATTACTTTGATTTTTAAATAAGAACCATAATTAAAATATGTCGCTGGTGCACTATTACGCCTATTGCTTGAGGCCAGTCGTGAACGAAGAAAGTGGGAAACGGAGTGTCTTAACACTACCAATACAAATAAGTTCTTCTTTATCATAATCAATACTAAATTTTAAAAATATTACTTATATTAAGCTTTAATCTTAAACAAAATAAATATTAATTCATTCGTGTAAGCAAATTTTATATAAAACTGACACATTATTATTGTACGTTTAAGAATACTAGTCTAGACACTTTTGAATAAGAATTTTCTTATATAAAAGCTCAGTGTAGCTTTCATATCATATCAGGAATGTGGATTTACTGAAATGAATATGCCGTTTCATGTAAAACAATAACATAAGCCTTACTCTATATAAACATAATGTGAAATGTAATATTAACCAGATTTCTTTTAAGTTATTCCACCAAAAACTAACTAGCCAAATTTCGAAGAATACCAAAAAACTTAGAATTTATTTAATTCTCATAAAGAAAGGTTTTCCGACGGTATTTATCAAAAACTTCAAATAGAATAATTATCTCTAATTTGAAAAAGTGAAAATAAAAGTCCTAAGTATTTTTTTCACGCTGTATCCCGTACATCGCAAGGTAGGAAGAGGGAACTTGGGAACCTAGTGTTAAGACACGCCGTTGCACTCATTCACTCAAGACACTCGTTCTCTACTTTAAGTCTATTTATCACTTTCCATCCATTTTTTTTTCATTTCAATCCGCTATATATATTTTTGTAAATTAATTTCACAATTTTGTTAATTACATTTACAATATGAATTTAAAATTAAAAGAATAACATTTAACAATTTTTAAACTAATTACAAGATTTCGAAGTTATCCTAAATGAAGTTTGCCTCGTAATAATAAAATTATGTAATAGTTTTAAACGATTCACCTCGAAATTTATTTATAAATTAGTTATTTCATATCAAATTAATTAAATTATATAATTAATTATAAGTACCTATTATAATTAAACACGTTCACTATGCTAAAATATGAAGTTATTACTGAAACAACCAGCTATTCTAGTAATGCTGGGTGTTGTTGACACTTTATGTAAATTAACTACTACTGAGATGATACTTAGGGGATGGATCAAGCCACTATGGGAATATATAAAGATTTGGTTATTTTTGTCATATTTTACAATCAGTCAAAAAAATCGTGGTCGCAGTGAATCGAGGTTCTTGTGCCGTCGCTGTACTGTGGTGTATTCGCGGTACACTTGTCATCAACTTATCTAATCGAGGCCAGTCCTGGCGCATAGACACAAGCTGTGACTGTAAACCCTACTGGTCGTAGATTCGATCCCCACTCGAGGAAATGAAATATTCATTTAAATGTTTATTTTCATTTTTTCCCTCTGGTAACGAGGAAAAGCGTGCCATTGATTTCCGCCATTCAACACGCAATGTTTCCAGAATTCAGCGGGAAATGGAGAACGGTGTTGTTTTAACACTAGGTTCCCTCTGATTTAATTTCATTTTTTTGTTCAAGTAGGTTTGTTGACGACTTACGACCAGGAGTCGACAAATATCAATTAGTTGGCTATTTTTTACTATAGATAAATATTTTGCGGCGCGAAACAAAGCAAACTTAGTTTTGTTTATTATAATTCTATTATATATATTTCTTTCCTATGCAAATTATTAAAAATTGCGTGAGCAAAGAAAATTGCGGCAAGCGTAGTCAAATCAAACAAGTAGAGGACGAAGAGAGAGAGAGAGAGAGAGAGTTTATTGAATTGTATTTTTCAATATAATTAATTAAAAAAATATCCGCAATAATGGTCACCCTTCATTATATTAAGGAAACATGATGTATATGTATGTATATTAATACCTTATAGTAGATCGATATTTGTACACATTTATTTAATTAGATAATTTAGTTGTTTCAAAATGGTAATTTATTTAGAAAATATATTTTGCAAAGACTCAATATTATAGATTCATTATTTTACTTGAAAAATAAGGATGATTTCATCTTTAAATAGTTTTCTGCGGGTACTTAATATAATTAAAATCATAACTTAACAGGTGAACAATTAGAATAAACATTGATTTTAAGATTGACCTTCTATTATATAATATTTTACTTTAAAACATAAGGCAGACCGCGCATTTCATCGTCTATTCTCATAGTCAAACGGATCCGGAATAAAATATTTCAAACGCTGGCAACCCCTGTTTGCGGCAGGAATTTTCCAAGCAACCCTGTTTTATAGTGTTCAGAAAAAAATGAGGTTTAATTTGACATATAATTTATTAAAAAAACACATGAGTGCAAATTATTAACATTTAGTGACATGTTTAAACCAGGCAACCTTAGACTTGCGGCAGACTGAGAGATGGCAACCATTAATTTTCTAATTCCTTACGCGATTTTCTTTCAAATGATGTGCGATTCATATAAAAAACGTATGAGTGCAATTTTCTCCAAAAAACGAGTTACGAAAAAATGTACTTAAAGGTGATTGCGGCAGGATTCTTCTAGGCAACCCAAGTGTAATCCGTTCTACTAATCATGTATTATTATTATTCATTAATATAAGTTTAATTCCTCCTTCTATTACTTCCATAGAATTATATTCGGATTTTAAGTTGTTACTTGAAAGGAAGTTAAACTGTGATTGAGGATATCATCAATAAATTATTTTGCGAAAAGAAAATGATTAGGAAGTCTTACTTATTTCTAAGCACGTACAGTCCTCACGTTTCTTCAACTTTTACAAGAATCTAGGAACAACTAAGGATTCAATGGCAAAGAATTAGTTTAAGAGAGAAGAATCTTTCATCAAACCGTATATTTGGATATAATTTTGTGTAAAATGCTTATTTTAAAATGCTTATATAATACATGTGAAAAGACAATGTTCGGCTAAGTGCACAAATATCTCATCGTATTTATCGCGTCAGTGCCAATTTATTTAAATTTAGCCTTATTTATTTGTATTAGTTGTTTTGAGATTAATGTTATTTAAACAATTTCTAAAATATCCTTTTCTAGTCGCAAACCTTTTATAATATTAAGTTAGAAACTGATAATATGACAACAAAAGTTTATTTTATGTTGTTATCATCTAAATGATTGTGTAGATAAGAGCTATCCATGCCTATATTATAAATTCGAAAGTAACTCAGTCTGTCTGTATTTTACACAATCAGGGCCAAACTGCTAATTTAGTTGTGATGAAATACTCAGAGATACTTGAGGGTCTCGACATGAACATAGAATGCTTTTTTTTCTCATATTTGTAATATTTTCGATATATATCAATATATTAAAATACTTATTAATTTGACATGCAATTTATTCCGTCATGTTAATAACAACCGTCGCTAAGCGACCGTTGCTAAGCAACGATTTGCAAAGTTTGTTGTTAGAAAACGTTGAAAACTGAAAATAATTTCATAAATATATTTAACAAATATTGGTATAGTTCAAGCGGGCGTAGCCGTGTTCGGGTCCACTAGTATGAAATAAATGTAAATTGTTACAATGGCAGTTTGCAATAACATTTATTTTAAATGTCTGCTATTTACCAAGCAATGAATAGTTATTTACTGTTAGCGTCTGTTTGTTTATTTTCCTTCAAAACTGATATAATTATATACAACTTATATTTAATATTGATATATTTGTAGAACATCACATCTGCATTG
The DNA here is from genome assembly GCA_013403645.1 of Heliconius nattereri. NCBI lineage: Eukaryota > Metazoa > Arthropoda > Insecta > Lepidoptera > Nymphalidae > Heliconius > Heliconius nattereri. The sequence continues at coordinate 5,295,921 of JAAIXI010000222.1, read as the reverse complement.
AATTACAAAAATCCCGGTAAGCGGAAAACGGAAGGTCTTAACACTGAATTCACTCCTTCTACCCTGAGATATGCGGGATGCTATAGCTATACAATAATTTAAAAAAAAATATTTTTCTTTGAAATGTGTTTTTGGAGTGAATTATTGCAGTCGAAAGAAAAACACCATATTATATTTAAAAAAAAATCGCCTTTTAACCACACAGCAGTATATACAGGAAACCTAGTTTCAAGAACAAGACATACAATGGATTTTGAGTGACGGTAGGCTACTTACCATCACGATTGGTTTTATCAAAACTTAGAAATTATGTTTTTTCGACTGCGCTACGATGGCTTCAAGTGGACCTGGTAGGCGACGTGTTATATACAATCAATTCATGTGTAGGGGTATTGCACAAGTTTTATTATATTCTTCAAAAACACGCTATATCAGCGCCCTGAATTTATTCGTTACAAATGCAATTGTGAAATTATGTTGCACTATTGTTTTGTAGTGTATAAATAACCAAATAAAATATATAATAAAAGAGTTGAATGTGAAGTCTCGACTCATTAACATCGCCACGATGCCTGTAGCCCACACATGTAAGGTCTGTACAAAAAAAGAACTGAAATTATTAGAACAAAAAATATTAATGAAAAAGAAAAACGTATTCATACAAAAATACTATTTTCATGAATAAATATTGACATTTTGTATTGACACAGTTACATAGGCTGTGCAATGATATGTACATATATGAAACTAGTGGGCCCGGACGCGGCTACGCCCGCTTGAACTATACGANGGGTACCTTCAAAAAGCGCGTCTATCTCCACCTCAAAGGCCGGCAACGCACCAGTAGCTCCTCTGGTGCTGCACGGGGTCGTGGGCGGCGGTGATCATCATCAGGTGACCCGAACGCTCGTTTGCCTTGTCCTTTTCCATAAAAAAAAAAAAGAACAAAAATATTAATGAAAAAGAAAAACGTATTCATACAAAAATACTATTTTCATCAATAAATATTGACATTTTGTATTGACACAGTTACATAGGCCGTGCAAAGATATGTACATATATGAAATTGCTTTTAAAATATATCTGTCTTTCTTGAACTGAATATATATAGTTATATTTTTTTCTATGAATCCAACATATATTCCTCAGTTAACCTCTACCTCAATATTTAAAAAATCTCTCCTTCAGCAGTGTAGGCAGTGAGAAATTAGTGTCGAAATGTAAATATTTATCTCTAATTTTCATTTCATTTTATTTTAATAAAAATATAAGCTCATTTTACATAATTACTAAGAGCTACACTTTTATGTGCACTTCATTTGCATGTGAAAATTGCATTCATGCATAAGCCGATGTTAAGTAATAATTTATGAACCTTAGAGAGTACTTACAGAACTAAGGTAATCCCGTGTTATCTATCCATCTATTTACATATAAAAAAAGCAGGCAAATAAATCGTTAATACAATATCTTTGGGTTTAATATTTGACCTCAATTTCGATTAAATTTCACAATTTACATAATATTAATACAAGATTTCTACGTTTGGTTACTAATTGGACAGTGATTATTTTATTCATGAACCTGATTTCAAAATTAATACATTTATCAAACAAAATGAACAAAAATTATTTTTCTGCTCTAGACTTGTATAAAGCCAATAAACATAGATATAGAAAACGAAATTAATGTTCGAAGGAATCTAAATCTATATGTCTCTAATGTTTTATCTAAGTATAGTTAAAAAAAATATGTAAGTGTGTCTGTCTATAAAAGGGGCGAAAACAGACGGACTACTGTTAATGGCGGATAGATGGATGAAAAGGCTAGCAAAAAAATACTTAATTATAAGCAATGATGAAAAAATGTTTTATATCTATAATATTGATGATGATCCATCATCATCTCTAAATATCTATGAAATCAATATCGACGGGAAGCTGACAACATTCCTATAGTGGGAATAGAATCTCCATATCTTGCGTACGTCAAGGTTTTGATGACAAGTAAAAAAGTTTGTGAAAAGTTTGTACAATTTCGAAAATTCTCTTCTTCTGATTGATTTACTTTGTTATATTTTTTAAAAAAAGGCAATTTTATAATAACGAAAAAACAAAAAAAACTAATTTAACAGATTTACACTCTGACAATAATAGGAAATACTAAAATAAAGTAAAAAATAGACTTTATCTACATTGTTTCGTATTCAATTTTAGTCATATCAAAAAGTTTTAATGGTCCGTGAATATCATCGTCAAGAGGCCACAAATGGGTCAAACATTTTCATACATGACCAGAGATATGGGACGAAAAGCTATAGTAATATCATTTTGTGAGAGAGAATACACGGGTCAAGCTTATTGGAAAACTTTTGTAATGTTTCGCATAGTTCATTCATTCAATGAGGAAGTAAACACAACAGAAATATTATTTTTACATACATTTTCTATAATTTGTAGCGTAGTGTATACAACAAACATTTCATTTTCCCTTAGGAGTTTTCAGCAATCCTCTCTTAGAGCTTCCTTACACTCTCTAAGGCAAAACCCTTGCGGGCGTTATCCGTTAGTCATTCGGTAGCGGAAGAGTTATAAAACTATATACAGATAGATACAAAATAAAAGAAGGCTGTAACTGTATCGTGACGATTGCGGCTTCGTTCCCGACTCGGGGGAATGAATTATTATTTATTAAGATTGTTTGAATTATTATTTATTTCTTCGCTCTGGAACAAAGGCAAAAATCCCGGCGTTGAGTTCCGCCACTCAACACGCAATGCCTCGAAATATTCGGCGGCAAGTGGGGAACAGAGTATATTAACACTAGGTTCCCTCTGCCTATTTTGCTGAGTGCAGGATACAACGCGAAGCTGATTTATTTATCTTTTAAGGATAAAAGTAAATCAGTATAATAAAATAAAACAACAACAAAATTTATGGTATGGCGCGATGTTAAATCGAAGTTCGTGGAATCAACTCAATCGGATATTCATGTCTATTTATGAAGAGTTAGGAAAATATATTATTTTAATCTAAAGCTTTTTATATGGAACGATATAAATAATAATAAAAAAGACTTTACAATAAAGATACCATCGAGGCGCAATTTAGATTTGTCTATCAGTTGGTCTGTGCGATTGTTTTGGGTTGAATTCTCAATATTTTTTTGATTTTAGTTACGTAATTTATTACGAAATTTTCAGGGAAATTCATATAATTTAAGTTTATAATATATTATATAGAAAGGTCATAGTTAAGAAAAGTAAACAAGAAAATAAACTATGAAATTACACAATCGAAATTTTTTTTGCTACTTAGCTGACCAAAAATATGTAACGATGGAGTAATATTACATACAGATACCGAACTCATATTTAAAGATATGTAATAAACGAATAAAACAGGATTGAAATTGGAAACTTTAAGAAATAAAAACACCCAAAAAAGTTTTTTATAAGTTAAAAAGAAATAAAAATGTAAGACCTTTTACGAGTAATCTTTTTCCTTAAAATTTAAGTCTAGACTTCAATTTTCATTGAAAATAAGGTAAAGTAAGGATATATTCAGATGATTCAGGCTTCTAGCCCGAATCTAATAAGATTTCTAAGCTATCAGCAGCATTTATTTACTAATGTAAATAATATATTTTATCTCTTATTAATTTACCAAATAAGATTAAAATATTCAATATAAATTATAAATTAAATTAGCTTCACGCTGTAACCCGCATACAGCAGGCAGAGGAAACCTAGTGTTACGACACTCCGTTCCTCATTTTCTGATAAATTCTGGAGGCATTGCGTGTTGAGTGGCAGAACACAACGCCGCGCTTTGCCTCGACACCAGACCGACGAAATGGAAATATAAATTTAACCAGTGTTATAATATAGCCTATAGCCGCCACACAATACTCTGCACTAGGTTCTCTCTGCCTATTCTGCTATAGACGGTATATTCCCCTCTTGTGATCAATAACCATTATTCCAATTTAATTTATAAAAAAATCTGTTTTCACCTTACTTCGGTTTTACTTGTAAAAGTTTCTAATTTCAATCTTACTGGGTTCTTTTATTCATTTCCACGGGTAATTTTATGTTTTCTTCTTTATATTATTACGTTCAGTCAGTTTCAGTCTATTGTATTCAAATGATTGAATTTTCTTTTACGATTAGAACATACTAAATATAATTTGTTTTTTAACATACTAAATATAAATTCAGTATCTGTAACCATTTTTGTTTTACATTTTGTTGTTCATGAAATTATGTCAAAAATATTTTAAAATATTTGACTTATTTTAATATATTCTACTTATTTTAAAGAAGAATAGATCAATGATGATTGACGTATGACTAAAAATTAAGAATTATTTGTCATAAAGCAACCTTTTGTATATACGCCAAAAGCAATTTGAACATTACTATTCCTCTTTTAAAATCTAAATTTAATCGAAACCTTGGCATCTAGATAAAATATAGTTTACTATAATTTATATAACTTGCTTAATATATAGAAAAGTTATGTTGAAACCCAATAAATAATTTTAAGGTTGTAGTAAATTGTAAGTATATTTTTATGACGAAGTAAACTAATAAAGTTACTACTCATAGTGATTTCCGCACTAGCAAGCTATACTTGGAAATGTTTTCACTCAGTTTGTGGAAATTGACGTATTTCAGCAATGTGAGAGAAAGGCCAGACCAATTAAATAAAATCGAAGGAATTGTGGGACTGTGTGTGTCAACTAGGGAAAAATAGCTTAGTTGTGATACTTGAAAATAAATATCTGACAATAGAGTAATCCTATTATAATAATAGAGAGGCCGAGAGGCTGAGGCAGACGTGGTGCAGCGGCACAAGGGTGCGACTGCAACGCGGCGGTCGTGGGTTCGATCCCCGTTCGAGGAAGTGAAATATTTATTTACGTTTATATTTCCATTTATTCGCTCTGGTGTTGAGGCAAAGCGCGGCGTTGAGTTCTGCCACTCAACACACAATGCCTCTAAAATTCAGCAGATAGTGAGGAACGGAGTGTCTTAACACTTCCCTCCCTCTGCCTACCCTGCAATGTGCGGGATACAGCGTGAAGCTGAAAAAATAATAATAGAGAATATGAAATATAGAAAAATAATAGAGAATATAAAATAGTAATACTCTCTTTATACAGTATTCGAAAACGGTACACACTGTCAAATGTCAATCTCCGGTCCGGTCAAAGTTAACATTTCAATTAACTGAAATTCGTGTGAAGCTGGAATTTTGGTAAAAACCTTGGTTTTTAATTAAAGTTATGAGGTCAAAAGTCGTTTTTTATTCTCTTTTTAGATTTGTCTCGTAAACGGAAAGTGATATAAAAATAATTAAACAATAATTGTAAATTGTAACTCATTAAATTACCTACATAAATTGACTGAATATTTTTTTTGTTATATTTTTATGTTTTTATGTATATTTTTACTTTTAACAAACTTGAGGGAGCTAATCCATTAGGATAGGAGATTATATATATAGAGCATTAGCTATTACTATATAGCATTGGCTATTATTATATTAACCACAACACGAAAACAAATTATCTACTAGGTGCTACCAACATTTTCTGATAGATATCAATTCAAGTCTAATTAAATATTCATATCAGTAAAACATCCAAGTTTGCCACAAAATCATATATTTAATCTAAACGTATCTATAAACAAAAAACACAAAAATATAATTTTGTATGTCTGTAAATAATTGCCTTTTCCGAGCTCTTTTCCCACGATATTGCAATGAATAACGAGCCAGAACCAGGTAAATCAGGAAAACGGTTTACTTTTTTATTCATACTTTATTTAAGTACTATTCTTTATGTTTTAAAATTACTGAACTTAAATATTTACATGAAATTTCTAGTGACTTCGTTCAGAAATGGCAAGAAGCTGTATGTACTCTATATACGATTTTTTACAACTTCCTTACTAATTTTAAAATTTATGAAAATTATGAAACCTATATATTATTTATTATATATATTTAGCTTTTTTGCGTGGCATTGAATTTCGCCACTTGACGAGCAATGTCTCAAAAATTACAGGGCCGGAATGTCTTGACACTACGTTTTCTCTGCCTACCTTGTTGTTTGTTAGTAGTTTAGTTAATAGTAGTCGAGATACAGTTTGAAGCTAAAAAGCTTCTGATGTACATGTTTTGTCTTTATTTGAATTTCTCTTTAATAAAAGATTTCAGTCGGCATAAAACTTTTATATCTTAGGTTATAAATATATCAACCGGAGTGAATCAGTGATTTATTCTGCGTTGAAATAGTAGTTCTTTCTTGAAAAGTTGAACAGAAGAACTTAAAGAGAATCTTGTTTATTATATCTTATAATTTATTGTCGTTGATAAATTTGATACAATTTCACTAAAGCAACTAAAAAAATAACTATAAATATAAACATACCGCTTATTTTCGTTCATTTCAGTATTTTACCTGAGTCCTTAAAATATTGTAAAATTTAGTAAAAATATCCAAAAAATTAAAACTTTTTTTTTGTTTTAAATGTAATTTTACATTACATAACATTATTTGTGTAATATTTATTAGATATTAAAAAAATATATAAACAAATAATTACAATAAGTAAGTTTTAAGTTTAGAACCCTATTTATTGCACGTGATAAAGGTCCGATGACGGAACCCGAAAGTAAGAAAACATGTAAACACTTTTACTTCTTTTTTACAGGACGTATAAACATTTATTTACCCTTTCAAAGTTTTAAAGCTAAAGAGCAATCTTGAAAGTCAATTTCAGAGACTATTTAGCCTTTTTAAGTCCTTATTAAAATAGATATATGTGTCTATATGTTACTGATAAAACTAGCAATTTAGGCGGCAACTAGATCCCTTATAATCGAATTACTTTGTGTTAATCACCAATCCGACCTACATAGAGTAGAAAACATTCCACGCGGCACCAGTTGATAAATCTGTGATAAGAGACTCTATTATCACACAAAAGATCTTTCTTTTGTTTTTGGAAAAATAAAATTGTTTACACTGGTTAGTCTTTTTTTTAAATAACAATAGATTGACTTATTTTGTAGTAATATATTAGTTAATTAGTTATGAGTTTCGGCCTTTAATCATTAAATGTCATAAAAAGTATAAAAAAATTTAGTCAAGTAATTATAGCCATTATAAAAATGAGTATAAAGGCTTAATAAATCTAGTTTTTCAAAAATTCCGTTCCCATTAAGACACTTTCATTTCCCACTTTTCCCCAAATTCTGGTGGTTTTGACTCGACACCAGAGCAAAGAAATGAAAATGTCAAATATTTCCATTTCCTCGAGCGGGAATCAAATCCGCAACCTGTTGCGTTTCCAATCACACGATTCTGCCATTGCGCTACGAGAATGACGAAAATATCAAATAAATACTTGAACTTGTTAGACGTTACAAAAAACCTGAAATATTAAGAGAATATAAAGAATTTCGAGAGAGTTCGTGGAAGCATTATTTACGCATGAGCATACTCACCAACCACTCAAGAAGATCTAGTTAAAAATATTACTTTTACAGCGACAAAGTTACGTCAATGAATCTCAACTAGAATTCTGCGTAGAAAAGTTATACCAACATTTTTTATCCTCGTATATTTATATTTAGATCGCTTCCTTTGTTATATTTAATTTAATAAATATCTGGGTCATACACAAATCGCGACCTGAATGTGTTCGAAAAAAAAGTGAAATATTTGTTCAAAATCACTCTCATTTAATTCATATAGATATACCTAATACAGAAAAAATATGAGACCAGATCATTATTCGTTTTCGAGAAAGATATTCGACGCATAATTTTTTTTAAAAGGTTCTACAGAAAAGTATAAAGTATTTGTGTTACATGTATTTGTTTGGTTTCCTACTTCCAATTGTAATAGTATTGGTTAATAACGTCCTTGATTACGATATGACATCAATATTGTCACGATAAAATTAAAAAATCTAGTAAATGTCAGATTCACACAGCAGATTCTTTCAGTCTTAAAAATGTAAGGTAATAAATAGAAGAAAAATATAAATTCTTACACTTACTGAGTAGCAAGCATATTAATCCATGTTTTCTTACTATTATTTGTTTGTTCATAATACTTTCAGTTATTTTCTACATACCTCAAAGGAACTAAACTCAAATTCTTTATTTAAACAATGAATAAATTTATAAATAATGTTAACGTAACGATAATGATACTGTAACAAATACTAGCCTCTGAAAACAATAAGAAAGAGTCCTAATTAAACTAAACAATATCTATTCAATAATGAATGGCCAACAACTATATCGAAAAAAAAATATAAAATTAAGTTTTCTTCGTCATTTTCAAAAAACTTTTTGTTTCTTAATCAGATCTTTAAGTAATCATGTCTCAAATTTGTAGAAATAGAACAGATAGATGTTGCCTTAAGTTGTAGCTACTGATAATCAACGAGTGATAAAGAAAGACCCAAGTGTGTAAATAAAGTTGTATTTTTAATCTACCAAAATGGATTGGTTGAACTTTTGACCATATTTAAAACAGTAATTTTCAAAGAATAATAATAATAATAATCCCGCAGGGCAGTTTGTGGCGAGCTGTTGGGAAGTGGCGACCCCACGGACCTGAGTCCTCTGGAGGGGAGTTGTAGTCTATACTCCGCCTCTGGCTTTCCATTATTGGCCGGCAGAGTGGAACGCAAGAGCTATATGCTCGAAAGGGTGGAAGTGCTCAAACGTAATGCATAATAACGAGGAATCCCGCTCACGAGCTCCTCGTGATGGTGAGCTCTGCTGCTGCTTCTCTCGACACCCTTAGCCGACCATACCGATGTTGCGCCCGAGGCATTACGCCGTTTTGTGGGGGCCCATCTAGTGGGAGGCGAGTCATCGTCCACCAACCATTCAATTTGAGACTATTGTAAAGGCGAACGTCCGGTAGTTTCAATAGCCAGTCCATCCAAATTCCATTCCATAGTCCTAGTTTAGATTTCCATATTTTCCATAGTTCCTACGCATTAACCGACGACCATCTCTGGGCAATTACCTGTGGTTGGCCAGCGATGGATCCCGGCTGATGAGTCACAGTAAAACATTTGTATATTCTCTTAGGGGCCTCTACGTGTTGGACCTGTACCCTCACGCAAGCCTTTCAATGGACCGGGTTCTTTTAAGCCCGTGAATCTTAAAAGAGAAACATAATAATAATAATAATATTTATTCAATTAATATTTCATACATAATAATAGTAACTATAATCGGTAATAACTGCAGTAGTATTAACTGTGATGATTCAGAAGCTAATATGTTAATCATCAGCTGGTGATGATGATCAATGTTTTGTTTTATAGACATCATGGCACGATATTAGTTAATAATAGCATCTTGTTTAACTCTACTTGTCTCACGTCTTCATTTTTTCTTTTCTTCATTGCTTTAGTGCACCCCAGATCTATTTGAATTATGGCAATATGGCTGAAACAATGTAAAAAAGCTAGCTTAGCTAAGATTTCGTTATTTAAGCTAATAACTTACACCACTTGACACTTGTAAAATGCTATATGCTTAGTATAATCTGAAACATTAGTCTACATTTAATTTTTCAAGATATATACGATATATTAATTTTATTTTGGTCATTATAAAATAGCAAAAAAGCAATATTTTGTTATTTTAGTTAAGTTTTACAAGCGCAAGCATAAGCAAATGAACAAAAAAATGATTTTGACATTACAACATATATTTTTATTATTATTAGTATTTTATGTGGACATACATCTTTCCTGTGGACACCTAGAGTAACAGAAAATATGTCTACAGAATAGATTTTCCAATCAAAAATCAGCGATGGTCTTTAGTTTTCAAGGATAGAGAAATGGCGAGTGAGATTTCAAAAATACTCCACTAAAGCCATTGTGCCTATATAATTATAAATATAAGTAGCCCATACTTACCAAAATACACTAAAAATAGGAAAGATTCATTGATCTTTTACAAAATGAATAAAATACACGATTCTTTTTATTGGAATATAAAAATACACATCCGTCTTGCGTAATGGGTGTAAGCAAATTATAGCTGTCTAATATTACCAAATTAAAAGTTATTATATTTATGGTAACTTTAGTAGACTTTTTTTAAATGCAGATGTTTTGGATCACAGAAAAGAGTCATATACGTGTAACGGCTAGTTTATTAGAAATTATTGTAAAAAGGCTGAAGCATATTTTGGAAATTATCAATAAAAAAATAATTTAAGTATATTCTACGCTGAAAATATGTGTTATTTCGATGACACGGGCGTAATAACTTAAATTACATATTTTTGAAACTATGAACTACGAATCTGAACAGTCCACAGAAGGGGACAAATGATCGAAATTTGAATTTTATTCTTTACTTTTTTAAAAAAAAATAATGTGTAGATGTGGATACATATCGTAAGGGGGTAGGCATAGTCAAATTTAGAATGAAAAATTGTTCTATTTTCTTTTATTTATTATTGCTATTGTAACATAACACTCATATTAGTATGACCTATCTACTGATTATAAATACTAAATAATATGTTTCATAAAAACTTTTTTTACGCACTTTTACCCGAAATCTGGTGGCATTGCATGTTAACTTAAAATGAAATGAGAGTATTAAATATTTTATTTCCCCAAATGAAAATCGAACCCACAACATATAAACGTTTATAAAATACTTCTTAAGTTCAAGAACCTTTGGTTTTCTATCCCTTGGTCTCAGAAACAAAAGGTTTTCCTTTTCCACAAGTTACGCGTCACCGCTACGTGTCTGCAAACAATATGAAAATACTTCGTGTTTGTTTTATTAATATTACCAACTGACATCTTCGTATATTGTTTACTAGTGAAACCGAACGTGGCTACGCCCGCTTGAACTATACGAATATTTATTAAATATATTTATGAAATTATTTTCAATTTTCAATAGAGAGATGCGTTAAGCAAGTTCATTTTGGGTGACGTTTTCTAACAACAAACTTTGCAAATCGTTGCTTAGCAACGGTTGCATAGCGACGGTTGTTATTAACATGACGGAATAAATTGTATGTCAAATTAATAAGTGTTTTAATATATTGGTATATATCGAAAATATTACAAATATAAGAAAAAAAAGTATCCTATGTTCATTCCGAGACCCTCAAGTATCTCTATATGAGTATATTTTATCACAATTAAGATAGCGGTTTGGCCCTGATTGCGTAAATTTATGTAACTTATTTTTAACTTATATGTGACTATAACTTATATGTAACTTATTTTCGAACTTCAAGCTTCATCTCACAAAGCAGTATAAATCGGAATAACTAAGTGTCGAGGCACTATATTCTTTACTTCTTGCCTGAATTCGAGCTATTGCGATAGTTGCAGATTTCAACCGTGCATCATTTGTTTCTTACCTGAAATGAAATCAATTCATTCTTCTGATCACTTGTACCCACAATTTGGAACACTCTAAGGTGGTATTCGTCTGTCGGTTGACATAATTATTATATCCAACTACCGCCAACAATTTCCTAATTGCCTCGCGTACTGCCCTGAATTCTTGCAGAATGAGCTGACTCTATCTTGTTTCTGGTATGGTGGGTTTGAGTTTTCAATGATTTTATGAGTGGATCCCATGTGGTAGAACAAACAAAACAATATGTAAAAGCGATTTCAATAAAATAACACGTCAATATATTTGACACTCGGTTGACAATAAGATTATCTAATTGTTTATTTATTACATCGTAGCACTACTGAAACAGAATATTAATGAATCATTCTCGTATTATTAATATAATTTTATGATATTTATACATATACTGACTGTTGGTGATATTTCTTTTATTTGTATTTATTAAATAGTAAAAGTAAATGTAAATTTGTTTTATGAAGAATGTAAGAATATGGAAAAGAACCATATTCTTCTTGCCTTACAGATAGACAAAATACGTATATTTATAATTTAAATATGACCTTGTATGATCATAAAAGCTTGTCACGCGATTTACTTGTGTAACTAAACTAGTGCTAATTTAATTATGTAAAATCTGCTAAGTTTAAATTTTAAAAGTTTCAATTTAATTAAATATTTATTAACGCGACAAGCTTTTATAATCATATAAATTGTGTATAATGAGGTTATGAGTTGATAGTTAAAATTTAAAAGGCAAATTTTAATTTCTTCTTTTTAGAGCGTTTAAATAAAAGCTTTTTCTAAAAATGATTTTTTGCTTTTAATTTATTTTTTACTTTTTAGTTACCACTGGCTAGGTTTCTCACACTAGAGACATGTACCACGATTCCGCTTCTATGGTTAGGAATGCTGTTGGCGGCACTAGACCCTTCCCGATTACAGTGGGGGTTCACAAGGGCTCGACTCTTAGTCCGTTCTTATTCAATGTAGTGGAGCCTCCATGGCTGATGATGTATGTCGACGATATAGCACTCATTGACGAGAACCGACTGACGCTGGAGCGTAAAGTGAACTTCTGGAAGGGTAGGGTTAAGTCAGAAAAGTTCAGGTACCTTGGGTCCGTTATGCACGAGTCTAGAGGCATCGATCACGATGTCCATGGCCGGATTTGTGCTGCCTGGGCCAAATGGCGGGAGATCACTGGTGTGGTCTGCGACCGAAGAAAACCGCCAACTGATATACAAGAGCATCTATTGGCCAGCACTATCTCGGCACACTCAGGAGCTTCACGCCACGGAAATGAAGATGCTGAGGTGGATGTGCGGCGTAACGCGATCTGACCGCATACGCAACACATTCATTCGAAGTAGTCTTGGGGTCCGTGACGTAGCGGATAAGCTCCAAGAGCGCCGCCTGAGATGGTTTGGCCATGTTACGCGCCGGCCTAAGAACTATGTCGGATGCAAGTGCCTTGCTATATCAGTTCCTGGAGTGAGACCTCCTGGACGCCCAAGGAAGCGCTGGTTGGATATCGTGAAGCAGGATATGAGAGCCAATGGTCTAACGACCGGGGACGCAAAAGACCGCGAAAAGTGGAGTAGGTTGAGTAGGAAGGCAGACCGTGGCAATAGCCGGGATTAATGCCAGGAGGAAAAAGGTTTCTCACACTAGATGTCATATTATTTTTCTAATTATTCTCGGCAAGCCCTTTCATTTGATATCCATATTGTAGAAGTACATTAAAAATAACTATTCTGCCATCTTGCATGGTCCGCCATATTAAATTTAGAATGACGTCACATATTTTATCGTGCATTGTTATCCAAAGTAAACGTGTATACAAAATTTCAGCTCAATCGGTTGACGATATCTACTTCAAAATTGAGCATAAAGATTTCACCCGAACCCACATATATACATGGCAAGTAAAATAAAAGCTTTTTATTAATATAATACTGGTGAAATCACTAAGCCTTCGTCTTCTAAAGTTATTTAAATCTTTTAATTTGTTTAATATGTTCTCTTAACCAACTCGTATAACGAATACGTCCGCTACTTGTATAGATAATGTTTTTTGTCACTGTGAGACTGTAGAAAAACAAATTATTACTAATCTAAGCTCGGATTATTGTGTCATCATGTTTTCGGTAATAGATAAAACAGTCGCAGAATGTAAACAAATATGAATTAGACCAATTACTGCAAATAAAATGAATCTTTTTAATAATAGAGTGAGTGAAAAATTGCAGACTTAGAAATAACCGGATTAAATCCGAATCAGCTATATTCTAAAGTTTTTAAATTACTTTCGACAGAGTTTGATAACATTTTTAAAGTTAAACAAATATATAAAAACTCGAAGTTAACTTTTAGCGACTGGGCAACTCTTGGTATATACCGAAGCAGAAACAAACTATACGAATTATATAATATGAGGCAATGGAATCAAGATCCGGAGTTCTTGTTAAAAATTAGAATTTTTTCAAAAATATTTAAAAAGGTATGTGTCCAGGCTAAGTCGATGCATATAAGAGCAAAAATTTTGAACTGTAATAATAAAATTAAAGCTACATGGGATGCTATTACTACTGTAACTGGGAGATCTAGAGCTGTCAGTGAACCTATTAAATTAAAAATTAATAATGTAGTCTTAAATTCAGATTTAGAAGTGGCAAATACTTTTAAAAAAATTTTTTCTGATATATCAATTGAATAAACACGTTCACTGCCATCATCTCCTTCGGAAGCAGAATTAATACTAAAGACACATGTAAATAGTTGTAGACAAAATTTTGTGTTCAAGAATGTATCACCAGATAAAATTGTCAAAACGTTTAAAAGCCTTAATTTAAAGAAAACTGGTGACTTATGGAGCATGTCTGTTAAAGTTTTTAATTCAATTATACCTAATATTGCTCCTTACCTTGCTTTAATTTTTAACAATTGTGTAGAATCCGATACTTTTCCTGATTTAATGGAATATAGCGAAATAGTGCCGCTTTACAAACGTGGAAATAGATCTGAGCCTGGAAATTACAGACCGATCTCCGTTTTGCTATCCTTATGTAAAATATTTGAAAAAATAATGTTCAATCAGCTCACAATTTTCTTAAATATTAACAATTGTTTCCATAGTGAGTAATATGGTTTCATCAAAGGCAAGTCCACTACGAATGCGGGTGCTGCACTCCTAAAGCACACTTATAACGCATGGGAGAAGTCACAAAATGCTATTGGAGTGTTTTGTGACTTATCCAAAGCCTTTGATTGCGTAGACCATGTAACTCTATTTATTTATTCTATGTACTCTCTCATATAAAACATTATGGTATACAGGATACTGCCCTTGACCTTATTGCCTTATATTTAAACCAAAGAATCCAGAAGGTTAGTATAAATAATGTAAAATCATCTGGATCTCTTCTAAAGAAGGCCGTTCCACAAGGATCCATTCTTGGTCCCCTTTTATTTGTTCTTTATATTAACTATCTGCCTTTTTATGTGAAGAACCTATGTGATAATAATAATAATTCTTTATTGTACACCCAAGAAAAGACACAAAAATACAATAATATTAAATAAATGTACAAAAGGCGATTGAATAGCAATTTCTGCCAGGCAACCTTAAGGCAGAGGAGATAGCAAATTAAGATATGGGTAGGGTGCAAAAAATATAATTAAGGGTATAAGTAAATAATAATATATTTACCATACATAACACATACAAAGCATACATAAATAAATATAGCCGTATCGATATACATACATATAAATAAATATATGTACATATATAACTACTACAAACATACATAGATAAAGATAAGAACTAAATTGTAAGAATAAAAATGTGAAATGGCAGAGAAAAAAAAAAAAACTAAATCTTAAAGTGACATAAAGTGTAACTTTAAGCGACGTTTGAAGGTTAGAAATGATTTGGCATTTCTGACAACTAAAGGAAGGGCGTTCCACAACCTACACGCAGTTACAGTAAATGAACTGCTGTAGAAGGAAGAAGTGTGAGAAGGTATTTTGAGGATAAGATTACGTTCAGCGCGAAGAGAGCGAGAATGTGTCTCGCCCAAAAACTCAAAACGTTCTTTAAGGTAAGGAGGGAAAATTGGATTGAACAGAATACAGCAAAGAAGATGAAGGATGTGAGTATTCCTGCGAAGGCGGATAGGGAGCCACTTGAGTTTCTTACGGAATTCAGAGATGTCATCAAATTTGCGTAGCCCAAATATGAACCGAATACATAAATTTTGAATACGCTCAAGTTTATTTAATTGCTCCTCTCTTAAGTCAAGATAGCAAGTGTCAGCATAATCAAGAATCGGTAGAAGGAGAGTATTTGCTAACGAAATCTTAGTAAGTATAGGAAGAAAATTACGCAAACGTCTAAGAGAACCTAAGGATGCAAATATCTTTCTGCTAACCTCACTTACCTGTGAATCCCAAGACATATTATTATCCAGAGTGATACCAAGATCTTTTACAGTTTTGCTGAATGGTATAATGTCACTATTAATAAGTACTGGTGGTAAAGTCGATACATCTATTTTTGAAATAAGTTTTGAACTACCAATTAAAATCAGTTGAGTTTTTTTTGAGTTAAGATGTAGACCAAATGACTTACTCCAAGAAGATATACTCTCCAAGCTATTGTTAATGTCCTTGATTGCGGTAGGTAAGTCGGATATTTTAGCTTGATTGTATATCTGCAAATCGTCTGCATATAAATGGTAGAGAGAAGAAATAGTACCAGAAATAGTATTTATAAACATAGAAAATAGCAAAGGAGACAACACGCCACCCTGCGGAATACCAGCAACGACAGGAGACCAATCAGAGTACGAATCTTGTATTCGCAAACGTTGCCGGCGTCCGTACAGTATTCACGAAGCCAGTTAATTGCATCAGGAGATATGTTAAGTGACTTTAAAGTAGCCAGCATGATATCAAAGTCAACGGAGCCAAAGGCATTGCTGAAGTCCAGCAACGCCAAGACTGTGACTTGTTGCCTTTCCATGCCAGAACGAATGTCATCAGTAATTTTTACTAATGCCGTTGTCGTACTATGACCAGGACGGAAACCGGATTGCAAAGGGTTCATAAGGTTACGTTGGTAAAGGAACTGAATGAGTTGGGTCTGAATTAAGCGCTCAAGGACTTTGGAAAGGAAAGGAAGAATAGAAATAGGACGGTAATCAGAGAAATCAACAAGATTAGGTTTTTTGAGTAAAGGAATTATTTGTGCATCTTTCCATATTGAAGGAAATTGCTTAGAGGATATAGAGTGATTAAATATACATGTAATCATAGGTAATAAAATATCGAGGATGGGAATGATCATTTTGCGACTAATGCCGTCAGCACCAACAGCATCAGATTTAGTGGCTAAAATATATTGATATATTTGTCTTTTAGTATATTTTTCTTTTTTGAATAGAGTGTAATACAAAAGTTTGACGTTGATTAAATAAACTTTATTTATATAACTAATTAATTAACTTTTGGCTAAGAAGCTATTTTTAACACTTCTTTTTTCAACTTTAATTGGACTTGTAACTATAAAACTATATTATAAAATCTAAGAAACTAAATTTAATTCACTTATAATGGTTCTTTCATCAATATATAACAATACAATAATATGGCATTGTATGATGAAGCCACGACGTGTGCAATGGAACTCTTCAGTTAACTAATAAACTATCATATAATTTGCAGCATTTCTAGCATTAAATAAAAGAAAATCAGTTTTTAAGTTTATTTTAAACTAAATAATATAAAAAAAGTTAACTCTAAGCAGTAAAAAAAAATGCGTTAAAGCAATAGTCAATATAGATTACAGTTGCTTCACTTCATTGCATATTCAACGAATGTTTCCACTCGCGTAAAACATCGCTTAGACACTGTCTTGGCGTTCTAAGATGACATGGGTTCCTGAATAATATTATTGTTGGTGACTGTAAAATAACTATCATTCAGCGAAGTTGTAAATCAAAAAACAGATGAGTTTAAGGTGAAGATATAGAATGATATCAAGTGCAAGTCCAACTAGTCTACAGACGATTCCTTACCTCTTTCAGGATTGGTCAACTAGAAGTATAACTTTTAAATATTGGCAAAATTAAGTTTGGGCGTATGCACTAATTTTGTATGAAATTAAGAAAAAAACAACTAGATTAGATTTTTGATTTAGATTTTTTCCTTTATTTGTACTTTAAATTCTCACTTCGTGCCAAATTTCATAGCTGTAGGTCCAAGGAAAGTACTCTAAGTTTTGATTACTTGGTGAATATCATACAAAATACAGCCAAATACATGAAAATATTCTCGTATCTTATGATTGTAATTTACCCTTTTCTTGCAATCTCTATTTTAATAAGTGATGCTTAGAATGTGAGAAAGAAAGAATTTATAATATATATTCTTACCAACACGCAATGCCTCCAGAATTCGGCAGAAAGTGGGGAACTGAGTGTCATAACACTAGGTTCCCTCTGTTTGCGGCATACAGCGTGAAGCTGATTTAATTTGTTTTTTTTTCTTACTAAAATATTATTAACATAATACAAGAAAATAAAATAAATATCGAAACAGTAGCATTATTCAATACATGTATAGCAATATGTTTTACATGAATATTATTTACCAAAAGAACGCATTAAATTGCAGTTAATACTAAATTATTAATAGAATTTAATAAAATACAAAACGAAAACTCGAATTCGTTTTCTTTGTACTTTATGATACAGAAGAGGTTGTATTATAGCATAAAACATATAAGAGCCTTATATAAGATTTTAGAAGGCTAGTTTATTACATCTTTACACCCACAATAACATATATTATATAGACTTTTTATATTTACAAACGTACTGCTTTGCACATTCATGTGGATAAGTGAATATGTAACTAATGAATTGAAGGAAGTGAAAAGTTAGAGTTCGCCTTTAAAAGAAGAAATTATAATTGCTATATTACGCGATTTAATCGTGGCAGATTGTGGGTTCGATTCCCACTCGAGGAAATAAAACATTTAATATTTTAACTTCCTCGCTCTTGTAACGAGGTAAAACGCGGCGTTGAGTTCCGCCACTCAACATGCAATGATTCGGCGGAAAGTGGAGAGCAGAGTGTCTTAACACTAGGTTTCCTCAGCCTACACTGCCTCAAGGAAAAACATATTATAAAGCTATTTAAGGTTAGATAAAACCTTGTAAAATATAATCAATTTAAAAGCTACTTACATATGCTAGGAATATAACTATAAACAAGAAATATATTCTTATTTGTATATAATCGCTGTTACAAATGACGGATGTACTGATGAGAGGAAATAACTTGAGGGCTTTATATAATTGACATTATCTCAAAGTATAATAGCAACCCATTCGTTCTTAAGTATTTTGACTTACTTTGTTTTCGTTGATAAATTTTATATTCAAAGTTTTCGGTATCAGACAATAAAACATTTATAAGTCTCCTCAAAATCACAACTTTTAAATTTTCATTGCGATCAACATTTTAAATAAATCTTTTTAATATTCGTTACGTAAATTGACCACGTTATCTACAATCCGCATTGTACTTTAAAGTATTTTTTTAGAATATACTTCTCTAAGATTTTTTTTGAAATTAAGTTTAAATATTTATATAAAAGTAGGTAAAGGTCAGGTTGTGAGTTCGATTCTCACTCGAGGGAATTAAACATTTAATATTTCCATTTCTTCGCTATGATAACGAGACATAACGCAGCGTTGAGTTCCGCCAACACGCAATGCCTCCAGAATTCACCTGAACGTAAGAAACGGAAATTAAAAAATAAATAAAAATAATACATACAATTAAGAAGCAAGCAACGTATAACTGGTAATTATAAGATACTTACCCTAATGAAAAAAAACAACATTTCCCAAACAATTTCCAACATTTTATTTAAACACCACCACCACCAGAAATATGATAACAATAAATTTCACTTGAATTGTAAATAACAACTTTACTTATTTGGAACTTTCACTTGTACTTGGAAAATGCTCGGTACGCGTGTTCGAAAATATTTGGTTAAATGTTTGCGAATATTCGAGACAGAACACACATTAGGCAGCGGTTGAGTTTTATTTACTTAGGAATTAAATAAAAACCTTACACCGTCCCCCTAATTACTCTCTGTTAGTTAGTACTGTTAAACATTTGTAATTCTTTTCTGAAATGTCTTTTATATAGTCGTTGGAACTTGTGGCACAAGCTTCTGACTGTAAATGCGACAGGCTGTTGGTTCGATTACCATCCGAGGAAATTAAATACTGAGTATTTTAATTTCTTCGCTCTGCTATCGAGGCAAATCGCGGCGTTGAGTTCCGCCACTCAAAACGCAATGCCTCGAAAAATTTGGTGGAAAGAAAGGAACGGATGTCTCATTATGTTCTGTCTGTCTGCCCAGCTGTATACGAGACACAGGGATGAAGCTGATTTAGTTTATTTATTTTTTTACGATCTTATTATTTGTTACTGAACGATATACAATATATCTACTTGAACTTACGTAGATATCTAGCCCAGTTAGTACTTATACTAAAAACTTTCTAAGTCTAAGTTTTTAACTATAGTTAAAGTTATATTATTAAAACTTAAGCTCAATAAGTGACTGGGAATAAATCGTCTAGAACTTCAAAATTTCAGAATATATTCGTAAATATATATAACTAATAAAATAACAAATATAATCGTAACAATAATTTATTTAGGAAATTTTTATTAAAGTACACAGTGAGAAGAGCTTATATCTAAAGTTTCTGTACTAAAATATATATACAATTAGTTTTCCTTACACTATATTGTCTTTTACGTGTTACATTCACAGAAATTGTACTGTTTGTTGCTGCAATAAATGTAGGAGACTGTAAGGACAAAAATGAGATAGAATATGTTTATTATATATATAAAACTTACGTTTTTATATGTGTATATGATTTTTTAAGGATTTTTTAAATCAAAATGTTGTGTTATACAATCTTTGCACTTACAGCCTCAGATATTTATGTATACTTTAAACTATAAAAGTTGAGAAAACTAACGTCATAAATATTTATAGTTAAAATATAATTTCTTTCACTTTAAATATTGTACTGCGGACTTGTATTGTAGACGTTACAAAAATATATTTGCTTATTTTGAGAATATTATTAGGGAATTAGGACTTGTTTTTAGTTATTTAAGTGTACGAATACCATTTATAATACATAAGTATATATATGTCATTAGTTTTTCATGAATATTTATAATATAATAAAATTCTAAATTTCATAAAATATAAACACAAGGTTGATAAACCTCTTACATTAATATGCCTGGTATAACAACATCGTAATGAATTAGATGACATAGAAAAGTGATTTAAATATGAAACGAAAACGTCTTATTTTTAAAAGAATAAAATAAGTCAATAGATATATAAATTATCTTGTTAATACTAAAATGTAACTGCAATAACATATTGACATATAATAAGCTTTTGCTTAAAAAATATTATCTACAATTATTTTAATAAGGAAATATCTCAAAGGAATTCAATTTAATTCCGTTCCTACTTACTTAGTTCATGTTTAACAACCGATAATAATTTATTTGGAAATTTGTAAAAAGCTTTCAACATATAAGTATACATTATAATTTAGATATTTACATGAAGTTAACATAACTTAAGATATTTATAAAAATCCGTGTCATTGTTGTTTTTGTTGTTCATGAATAAATGAACTAATAAAAAATAAAATTATTCCTACAGTTAATTTTAAATAGAATGCGTATTTTGTAATATTTTCATTGGGGTTCATTAATGAAATATTTTATTTACAACCTACAGAACATTGACAAATATACTTTCCTGAGTTGCATTATTCTTAAATATATAATACTTTATTTCATAATAAATATATAACAAATATATTTTTAAATAAGAAAAAAAAAGAGCTCCAGAAGCCCTTAAAATAACTGCAGTAATATATTGGTACAAATTTTCCAACAAATAACAAGAAGTACTTACCTAAATCTTATCTCGTAAGAAACTATTCTAATTTTAGGAAAGTTTACGTATAAAACATATACAGATTGAAAACTAGTATTAACCTTATTTTAAAGAAATAAATTATTTAAAAACTTTAAAAGCACTTTAGAATTTATACTGAGTCATCACAAACTTGACAATGTTTTTCGCTGTCCGAGCCCCGGGGATTACTTCTGACTGCAATTCCATTTGTTACAATCGAAGTGCCGTTTGAGAAATCTATCCGTGGAAAAAAAATTTTTTTACTACAGTATGGAAAATTTACTATTTACAATTTTTAAGTTAATTTATGAATTGGGGAAGGCCTATGTCCAGGCGTGGACAAAAGATGGCTGTTGATGGTGATGATGATGATGATGATGATGATGGTGGTGGTGGTGGAAAATTTACAATGTATAGATTTACAATAATTGATATGTAATGTGATATATGTATGTATGTATGACATCTGTTAGTAAACGACGCGTATGATTTAACCCAAATATAATTGAAGTCAGTATATTTTCATCGAGAATTGTACGTGAAGTTAATATTTCTTCACGTTTTAATCCAAAATTCAAATTAGGTATATAGGGTTCCGCACCTGGAACGATCAAAACGGAACCCTTATAGGATCACTTTGTTGTCCGTCTGTCCGTCTGTCAATACCATTTATCTCAGGGTACTCCATAGTAAAGGCCATTACTCCAAGGCCACTTATCTCGAGAGGAGGTGTCAAGCTGAAATAAATATCAAATATTTAAATCTATGATTTCTTGAAGCCCAGAAAATATCAAGCTCAAGGTCAATGCAATCAAAAGATACGAGCGTTTACGAGCATTTTGTATGAAATTCGCTATGTAATCAAAACCTATGGACTACAAGTTCTTCTTCTTCTTCCTGGCATTAATCCCGGCTTTTGCCACGGTCTGCTTTCCTGCCCAACCTACTCCACTTTGCACGGTCTTTAACTTACAGCGTGAAGCTCAAAACAATATAAATTAAATATATATTTTTATTTGGTTACAATAAAAAAAACTTAACCCAAAAATATTCCCTTTATTACAGAAACTTTATAGGACACATTTTATATCCAATAAACAGAACATAATCTTGAAAGTATTAGCTCGTCTTTTCATACTGGCACTTTTTTATGAGAAATTTATCAGAAAACGGGTGAAGTGCGAGTCGGACTCGCCCACTGAGGTTTCCGTACCAATTTCCGGATTGTAGGTAAACGGGAAGTACAATTATATAAAAATTGACAAACTTGTAGGGATATACACTTATCTTGTATGAAATCAACTACAAATATAAGTTGGTCATAATTTTGTCTATGAAATATCTCACTTTAAGGATTTTTTCCTTTATTTGCATTGTAAGTTCACACTTCGCGCCAAATTTCATAAATATAGGTCCAGAGGAAGTACCCTATAGATTTTGATTACGCTGCGAATTTTATACAAAATGCAAGAAAATCAATGCACAAATGTTCATATCTTTTTATTGCGTTAATTCAAAAACTTGATTTTTTCACGATCTGGACGACGAGGGACAACAAGAAGATTCTATAAGGGTTCCGTTTTTACATTTTGAAGTACGGATCCCTAAAAAACATGTATCAAGAGAGGCAATAGAGTGTATAAATATAAAAAGTGGTTACCATTTGCCGGCAAGGAGCGAGACAAATTGCTCCTCCGTCGCGAGTGTCATGCGCGGCTGAAGGAGGACGCGTCACGGTGCCTCTGGCTCACTGAAACAAACACTGTTCAAAGTATTTTGTAAATGATTAACTTGAACCAGTTGAGGAATTATGAATACTTTTTTTCTATTCATACATAGCAAAGTTATTGAACGAAATAAAATGTTCTATTGTTCAGGTATATTAAAAACTAACTAAACATTTATGAATACAGTTTTTTTTTTATTTTAAATGACACTTTTTGACCATATTATTCGCGGGTTTCCAGAAATATATGTTTCTAATCCTTTGCATTAGTCCGTGGTCACGGGTACAGATATCCAGATCCAGTTACGAGTACATAAATAATATTATTTAAATTGATCGCGAAAATCATTTGGTCTTTACTTGTAAATATAATAAAAAGTAACGTAAGAACTCTTCTAAACAATAATGCTAAAATATTTATCGCATTTTAACATGGAATGATTACATCAAAAGGCAGTCATTTAAAAAAGAATAAAATTTCTAATATCATATTTCTAAAATATGACAAAAAATAATATGTTTGCTAATTAACTTTATAATTCAAGCATATCGTAGAACCTCTAATTGTTAATCTCGAGTTTACCTCAAAGCGGTACAAATAAGAACACCGCTAACCTTTTGTTCTAAGTCTTTTGTTAGAACAAAAATCTCCATACAAAACAACATGCAATTTAAACAAAGAATTCAAAAGTCCTTTCTGTGCTTTCAATGGCAAAATTAATAAATAAAAAATTTGCCATGTCTATATTTATAACTCGAATTGGCCTAAAGTTTTTTTAACATTTCAAATCCTATGAGAATAATTTATGACTTGAATTTAGAACCACCTTAATTTTTTTCGTCGGTTAAAAAAATATTGTTGAATGGCGGATCGATCGTTCGTGGCGGTCTTGCTTTGTCTTGCCACAGCGGAGATAGAACCTACAATTTTGTTTACATTCAAACGCAGCCCCACTGCGCCACGGTGGTCATAACTTATATAAAAATAGAATTCACGATTAAATATATTAACAATACATTTTATACAGCAAATAAAGCTGTATTATTTCAAACGATTGCTTAAAAGATTTGAACTTTTGCTATTATTTTCCTTTTGTTTTTAGTGAAATATTAACTTAAAACAACAAAGCGATTTGCTACAAGTAATGATTGTTATCTGTATAAGTTAAATATTATCATAGTAACTCTAGTGAAAGTCCAAAGTTTGGGTTAAATTCAAATAAGAAGTTAGCCTGGAAACTGGAAAGGGCCCGACACTTTGTAATATTAAAGTATTAAATGGTAATCGATTAATCTATCTAATAATATTATTATTCATTAGGATGTCCGCTGTGCCCTCTTGTAAGGGAAGGATTTCCAAAACTTTGTTTTGAAGTTTTAATTGCTTCTATTCAATCAGGAAAGAGATTTTTTGAACTCTTTTAAAACAAATTTCTTCCATGAATACAGAAATTAATAATCAATAATATTTTCTGTTTAATTAGACATATTGTTAATTGTAACAATATAAAAGTCAAAGATAAACAAAAATCAACATTAATATCACCGAATGGGAATCGAATTCACAACAACCCATGTGTCACAACGGCTTCAACTTTCTAGTAATAGTGACTTTTAAAAAACAATTCTGAATGTATATATGGAATTTGTAGAACTGAGACTATTTCAACGAGCGCAACATATGCTACGTACGATCCTAGCCCCTAGATAGCAGCTGTACTATATTTTATGTATTCTATTAAAGTCATATGTAATATTAAATACACATATTTTTAATAGTATCTATATATAAGTCCGCTTTAAACTTACCACCTATAAACGGCAATATGACATTTGCTTTATGGCTGAATCTAATTTCGCAAAACATTATATTCTAAATATAAATTTTACCTACAAATAGGAATTAAGTTAGCAACTATAACGTTCAACCAGACCAACAGCCAATTACGCCGCGATAACGGGTCAGTAGTATTCACATATGATAATTCGAGTATGTTATAAATATAAGCATTAAAATATTACAAATTAAATGAGTCTTATGTCATCGTGTGACTTTTTAACATTTTTATATTAAAAAAAAATTAAGTTATTTTTATTAAAAACTAGTGGGCCCGAGCGGGGCTACGCCAGCTTGAAATAGAAATATTAATAAATTCAGTAAAACGGTTGTATAAAATAACTGTTACGGCAATTAGCAAAGTTGTCCAACTAAATACTTTAAATTGACATAACTTTTTTATTTATGAACCGATTGTAATAAAATAAACCCTATATGTTTTCGGAAGGTTGCCAGAAGTCGATTCTGAGATTAGCGATAACAAACGCACAGATAAACGGACAAACAGACAAACAAACAAAATTTTTAAAAATCATTGTTTTGGGTTCTATTAGGTTAATAAAGGTTCCCAATAACATTTTTTTTTAAATATCTTTCAAGTACAGACACCGTCCCTCTTACGGTTTTATTATAAGTATAGAGTATAGATAACTTAAAACTCTGCTAAATATACTCATCGAATATTTATCAATAAAACTTAATTTATGGTGAACGAACTAAGGCGTCAATAAAAATAGAATCAATTAAAGTTTATGATAGATTACCGTTAGTTAGCTTTAGAAAAATGTTGAAGAAATTTTTCGATTAATCGGTAAGTACTTCGAAGTACGGTTAAGTACGGTTACGGTAAGTAAGGTTGGCAGAGCGAACCTAGTGTTAAGACACTCCTTTCCCGACTATCCAAAGGAAATGGGTCGAGGCCGGTCGAGGAAATGAAATATATTAGCCTTTAGATTTAGCATTTAGCCTTTAGTTTATTAATACTTATTATATAATTTGTAAGCATATAAGTATTTACTTAGTAAGTATATATAAAATATATTAAACTAGAAAATCTCACGCCCGTGAAAATTCAATGAAACGAAGCGAAATTAATTTTCCAAATAAACACTTACCCGAAAATGATTTGTTCATTTCAAATTGCTTTTTCAAATTATTGGGTGTCGTAGTCTTCGCAGACCGACACCAGCATAACACCACTTTGAAATATATCCGGAATCTGTACAAAATCAATTATATTAAATAAATATTGAGGTCTGTGGTAGCGGAGAGGCGCTAGCCTGAGACCAGGCTTGAGGGTTTGATTCCCACTCAAGAAAGTTAAACATTTAATATTTTCATTTCTTCGCTCTGGCGTCGAGGCAAAGCGCGGCGTTCAGTTCCACCACTCAATATGCAGTGCCTCGTATTTTATTTTATTTGAAGTTAGTTATATATTTTCATTTAACATCTGTAATAAAATAAAATTATCTCGTACTAAAAAGGAAATGTAAATCAAACTAAAAGTCCTTTTAGTCAGTCGAAATATAAACAAACCAACGAAAGCTTTTCAGTGTGCGCGATAATTAAAGGATTTTTCCGAACGAATTAAGAAGTTTTTAAAAAACAAAAATACAAAACGTACGTAAACTATTAAATTACTAGATGTCGAGGTTCTCGTACCGTATTCCGTGAATTTTGATAATTTATAAGGACAATGGCAAAATGATTAAATACCGCGAGTGTTACCAAAATATATTTTAATTACGGCCGTTCTGAGCCTTTGATTTAATTAATTTTGAACAATGATTCTAGAAAAGTATTATTTGATTATGAAATAAAATAATTTCCTTAACATAACGTAAGCTTTGTTCTATTTGGGAATTTTTGTGTGATTTTGACATTTATAATAATTAATCCCAATTTGACAATTCAATTTTTTTACCTTTGTTTTCTTTTGTTACAGGACTTTCACGCTGATACGGCGTGAGTGAAATGGCGGAGTGTCTTATTACTAGATTCCCTAATCTAGTATTAAGACACTCCGTTGCCCATACTCCGCCCAATTGGGATATTGCGTGCTAAGGAAATGAAAATCTAAATTTAAATAAAGATTTCATTTCCTATAGCGAGAATCGAACTCACAACCAGTCGCAGTTAGTCTACACATTTGACACCCTGCGCCACAAATGGCCTCAAAAGTAAAAAAAAAAAACAAAAAAATAATACAACGTGAATTTTCTTCCTGTTCGTTTAAAACTTTCATTACCTACCTACTTACGAAGCAAGCATATTCACTGGACAGAAGATATAGTACAATAGTGACACAATAATCTAAGTTGTATATTAGCTCTGGTCTAGAGCTCTAGATGGTTAATTTGGTTGTGGTCATATATCAATGTGTGGCCGTATAACATATAATATATTACAGATATCTACGACTATATAGAAATAACAGTCTTTGTAATTTACATATATAAAGAAGATAAATTTGAGCAAAACACATGTTATTACTCACACCTGTCTCGAAATGTTAGCTAGATTTCGTATAAAACCTTCCGAAGTCATATATGCTGAATGTTTTATTATTTAAGAAACTTATTTCTTATGAATTATTTTGTAAAAGTTACTTAAACATTTATTTTTGTCACGTATTGAACCGTTGTATTTTGACTCATAGCTGTATCAACTCTGACAGCTCCAGAATGGAAAAAGAAAAATATAAATTATACGAATATTCGAATCAATTTTTATATTTCACCTAAACATAATTTCACAGAAAGAGTACAGTCTTTCTGTGGTCTTTCTTTGTTAAAAAAAAATAAAACTAAGTGAAACTTGCTCCATTTATTGTCAACATTTTTTTTTTAAAATGTCAAAACTTAAAAATATTTTTATAACATTCTCAAATCATGCTAAAATATATGCCTATTTTCTTGTAATATCAAAAATATTTTTATGAAGTAAAAATGTATTGAAATATTTAAGATCCTATTTAATGTAATTTAGTCAAGCAAAGTAAACTACAATTCTAAAACCTCATTACCAATACCGCCATTACGAATTACGAATGAAGGCGTAAATTATGTTAATTTTAAATATTTTATTTTTACTTGAAAATTACAAAATACTTACTTATTACTCATCCAGTAATATATCAATGGGTTGAACATGGAGTTAGCCATGGCGAGCCAGTAGAAGCCAAGGTACACGTGTTGAGCGAAGGGTGACGATGCCAGCGACTGGTGGTGGTAGACGAGAACGAAGTAGGCGTGGTACGGCAACCAACAGAGAGCAAACACCATTACCACTAGGACAAACATTCTAACTACCTGTGAACAAAATAGTTAGGTATAAAATGACTTGTTTGTTTTATTAGAAGGTACAAGAATAAAGACAGAATATTATGATGAGATCACTCGTGGGGCAAGGGTTCAAGAGGGTGACTGTAAACGTAGCCGATTGTGGCTTCGATTCCCACTCGATAAAATTAAATATTTTCATTTCATCGCTCTGGTGTCGAGGGAAAGCGCGGCGTTGAGTTCTCCCACTCAACACGCGAAGCCTCCAGAACTCAGTTTAAAGTGGGAAGTGAAGTGTCTTACAACTAGAATCCTTCTGCCCACCCTACCATAGAAAAAAAATTGTAATAATAATATTTAAACTTATATATATTTTTAAGAATTCAAAGACCTGTAGAGTTCACTTCATTAAAGTTTCTCATGTTATATTTCATAATATATAGGATAAGCTTTCGAAACAGACTCCATTCCGATACTAACAACCAATGTAAGTCCTTCATGCATTTTTAAAACCTTTTACGTAACTCGTTCCAAGATTTTCCGCACATGCTTAGAAGAATATTATATACCTTTATGACTTAAGAAAGTACTTTGTGTAAGATATGGCCTTAAGTAATGTGTAAATGTGTATGTGTAAATGTCTATTATTTATGTTTAAATAGGAAGAAAATGAAGCCGTTGAAAAAGCTTTATAAATGATACGATACATAAGTAGAAATAAATAGACGGTCCCTATAGAAAGTGAAAAATCGCAAATGTTTTATTGCTCTTATTTTTATTGTTTTATTAACATAAATTAATTATATAAACAAGTATTAATAATTCTATATATTAACATTATTAATAAATATTAATTTAGGCCAATACAATTAGTTACACTTTATTTGGAATCTAAATACATCGAAGATAATAAAAATGATGTCTTCAAATGAAATGTTTCTCAAATAAAAAATGGCGTGAAACCTAGTTTCGTGGTTACTTTGATAATTAAAGAATTTCAAAGTATTTCTGCGTTCAAAACTTAAAATATCCTTTTAAGAAAAGAAAAACCAACGCGGCGTTGAGTTCTTGTATTTAAAATTAGTGGGGAACGGAGTGTCTCAACACTAGGTGCCCACTGCCTACCCTGCTGTGTGCGGGATACAGCGTGAAGCTGAACAAGGGAAACGTATATGGTAATATTCACACGAAAGGAACTTTAACCCACAAAATCTCGTAAAATTATATTCGCTGACGTGATAATACAAATATAGTCTGGCTACTTTACGACTGCTAGGTACTTATCATATATGAATAGCATACCTCATTACTCCAACTATATTCAGATTATCTGAAAATGACGAACCTTTATATAAGCTAGACAGATTCAATTACTCCTACATCCATTTGAAATAACTGAGCTTAAACAAAGCTCATTAAACAGTGGAAAAGTGAAAATCTTTTTTTGTTTTTCTGTGTTACTTATTATTTTCATTTTTTAATGAGGGTTATTTTATGTAACTTTAGTACCTATCTATACAGTTTTTTATTTATATATTTTTTTATCTTCACTCTATATTGCGCACAAAGTGGGGTGGGCAAGGGGAACCTAGTGTTAAGTCAATCCGTTTACCATTTTCCAATGAATGAACTGAACGGAAATCTTTTTGCCTCACGCCAGAGCGAAGAAAATAGAAATTTTAAATATTTCTTTGGGAACCGAACCCACGACCTGTCGCGTTTACAGTCACAGTATGACGAGCTACTGCGTCATGACTGCCTTCTTCGTTCAAATCAATATTTAATTAAACTTTAAGCGCACCCCAAAGTGAGAGTCGGAATACACTGCATTAACGAGGAATTTACGTTTAAGAAGCAAAATTCAAAAACGAATTTGAATAGAACTGTGGTCAATCATTGTGAATGGTCTTTGATAGACAGCAGTTATCTAATTTGTTAAATCAGTGAACAGTCACGTATTCTAATTTGAATATTGTACTATTTACGTATTTGTTTAAATAATCTATTTGTTAGACTGGTAGCTACTATAAAAGAGTATATTAATATACATTGTTATATATATATATATATATATATAAGAAGTAAATTTTATTGTAATATTGAAAAAAAAATCTCCACGGAAAAGATTATGTTTCCAAAGAATGGTGGGCATGTAAAATGAGTTTGCGTATTCGTAATTTATATTTCTTTAAATAAGCAGCTGAAAGCAGTCAGGTGCAAAAATGTACATATACACAACTAAAAGTTCACGTAAAGTTTTTAGGAATGTTACAAAAATGCTCACATTCATATGGAAGATCCATTCATTCAAAAGCGAAAACATACCGTCAGAAAAAAGAAGTAATTTTATAAATATTAAAAATATGTGCACCGCAATTTAAACTTGTTCGCTATTTATTTACTTTAGGCAGTAAATAAAAATAGTAAAATATTTATATTCATAAGAGTTTAGAAGTATGGAGATAGCAAATATTGAAACTGCAAGAATATATTTACGTTGCAATAAACTTTATTCCGGGAAACAGATTTTAACATAATAATAAGGTTCTTTTTTACTTCTATGATTATTTTTATATTTATTTATTTTTTAAAATATATATTTATTTATTTTAAAATAAATTATAAGCAAAAAATTATTTTTAGGAAAAGCTTTTATTTAAATGCTCTAAAAAGGAGAAAATAAAATTTGTTTTTTAAATTTTAACTATCAACTCATAACCTCATTGTACACAATTTAGTTTAGGTTGTAAATAAATTAGTACTAATTTAATTATGTAAAATCTGCAAAGTTTAAATTTTTAAAGTTTCAATTTAATTAAATATTGATTAACGCGACAAGCTTTTAGACCATATAAATATATTGTATATTGCTATATTGTATTTAGAACAAAGTTACAAACCTTATCGTCCATTGTCATCCAAACCAAACGTGTATACAAAATTTCAGCTCACTCGTACAAACGTACCTTTCATTATATGAAAGCACAAAAAACTTGAATCGTTTTGAAATATGTTGCATTTCAAGTGATGTCACATTATGTTTTAATAGCTCTCGCCAAGATCTTTCATTTGATACTCATATTGCAGAAGTCAATAAATAATAACTATTCCACCATCTTAGATCTTCCGCCATATTGGATTTAGAATAACGTCACATTATTTTTTGAGTTACGGTCAACGACCCATTTCATTTAAAATCTATATTGTAGAAGTAGACTAGATAGATACTCGGCTATCTTCGATATCCTCCATATTGGATTTAGAATGACATCACATTATTTTTCGAGTTCCTCTCAACGAGCTCTTTCATTTGATAGCCATATTGTGGAAGTACATTAAAAATAACTATTTCCCCATCTTGTATGGTCCGCCATATTAAATTTAGAATGACGTCACATATTTTATCGTGCATTTTCATCCAAACTAAACGTGTATACAAAATTGATCTCCAAGATTTCACCCAAACCCACATACATACATTGCAAGTTAAATAAAAGCTTTTTAAAATATAACACGTACCTTTCTCTTAGCTCTAACAACTTGGATTTGATGATGTGTGCATTCGCCTATAGTTCTGCCTCGAAGAGCTGCACTCATTTGAACGTAAGCCCACACCATCACTGACATAGGAACCACATATGTCACCGCCAGAAATACTAGATTATAACTGTAATAAATTTTAAATTAGTTAAACTAAATTTTAGAAATAAAAAAATATATATGAAAGCTTCAACTAATATTTAAAGTAAATACTTTTAGTATTGAGTACTAAAAAGGATAACGCTCATGAAAAGAGGCCACTCAATGTAAACTGCACTTATCTAAAGTTTTTATCTTAGCAAATAAATAGATATTTCTAATATTGAAACCAATTTGAATAATTAAGAAAACGTATAAAGTGAGAAGATACTTCAGGTAAATTAAGTATAGAAGCAAAGTTGAAATAACTTAAAGTGCGAAGTAAATAAAGAATAAAAAGTGTACTGAAGTAGCCAATATTGGCTGTGAAAACATTTCACAACTGGAGCCCGAGAACTTCTATCAATATATAAACTTTTGAATACATTTTCAATTTCCATTAGCATCAACTGTTCTTAAATTGTAGACAATATATTTTAATTTATTTATAGAGTTTTTTTTTTTTCATTAAATAAAATCAGTTTCACGCTGTATCCCAGCAGGGTAGGCAGAGGGAACCTAGTGTTTAGACACTCCATTCCCCACTTTCTGCCGAATTCTGGAAGACATGGAAATATAAACGTAAATAAATATTTCACTTCCTCGTGTGGTGATCGAGCCCACAACCGTCGCGCTACAGTTACACCCACGACGGCCTCTTTTTAACCGACTTCTGTAAGAAAAGGAGGTTATCAATTCGACTGTATTTTTTTTTATGCTTGTTACCTCATAACTTTTGACTGGGTGAACCGATTTTGAATTTTTTTTTTGTTTGAAAGGTGAAGCTACCCGAATGTGTGACAATGGTATCTATGAGAAAATCACATAAGTCTTAAATTTGCATTAGGTATGTGCGCGACAAACAGACGAATAACTCAATGTCGCGCCAACCGATTTTGGTGATTCTTTTTTTATTTGAAAGGATATACTTTAAGGATAATTTGGTGAAAGTTTGGTTAGGTTCCAATTATAGAATCCGGTGAAAATTGAGAAAGTTTGTTTTTTTTTTGGTAAAAAATTGTTTATACTGTAAAAGCAAAAACTTTTTAAATTGTTGTCAGAAGTGAGATTTCTGATCGTTGCATTTCTTTTCGACCAACCTCAGAAAAGAGGATGTTCTCATTTTCAACCAACTTCGAAAAAGGGAGATTCTCAATTCTCCCGAATACTTTTTATTAGAGATGCGCCGAATGGTGGTTTGACCGAATAACCGAATACCGAATACTATTCGGTTTAAACTTTACCGAACCGAATATACGGCCAAATTATTCGGTTTACTATTGCTTTGTTATTTTGTTGCGTAAACAGGTTTTAACATGTAAACTACCTGTCATCGCCGGCTAGATAACGAGCGGGCCGTACCTCACCGCCTCCCGAAACAACGAAATTTAAAAAATTATCCAAATGTACTAGAAGCTGCCTATTAACATTGTTGGACCGTCTATTACGAATGAGATTTTCTGCTTTAGAAAATTGTCAGCTAGAACTATGACAAACAGGGAAGGACCTCTACAATATATTACATTTTTTAAAAGGAATCTCATGTGGCGTTTTGGAGCTTCCATGTTGTCCTTCCATGTCGATATGACTTGGATACCTTCAAAAAGGCTCCTTTATATCCACCTTAAAAGCCGACAACGCATCTGTAGCTCCTCTGGTGTCATGGGTCCGGACGAGGTCGTGGGTAGCGGTGGTTCTTTACTATCAGGTGACCCGTACGCTTTTTTCTGTGTCTTTTTCCATAAAAAACTACTCGTACGTACTCCTGGTAATAGTGTGTATAAACACCGGCTATTTTCGTAAACAAGGAACTTACATGAAGAAAAATGCAACATACTGGAAAGGGACGGAAACCTGGTATTCAGCACCATAATTTACCATTAGTAAATTATAAGTAGTACAATATAGAAAAGAATAGAATACAATTTATTGCATACATAAAAGAAATATATAGAAAGAACAACATACATAAAAATGGAAGAAAAACACGTATGCAAAGGCGGTCTTATTACTTTTAGCAAACTCTACCAGACAACCTTTGAAATATAACGGATAAATTGTAATGAGGAGAAGGGGGACAACGTCTCAATGCAAATGTTATTAAATGTAATTAAATATTATATAATAAAACCAGTCAATAATATAAAATAAACCTACATAGAATATATTTAATGTTCATATACTTTATACATATATACATACATATGTTGAAAACAATATATACTTACACATATATACATACAGACATAAACATATTCAAAATAAATACATAATATTAAAAAAGATAAGGACTATTCTAAATGAAATAAGTACTCTTTTAGACGATTTCAAAACTGTATAGAGATTTGCAATGTCGAACTTCTGTAGGAAGTTCATTCCAAAGAATCGCAGATTTCATAGTAAAAGACTTAGAATAAAATAGGGTATGGGAGGTTGGTAATTTAAGGAGATTATCACAACGGGGTCGGGAACGGGAAGGTGGAGGTGAAGATGGGAATCGGCACCTAGGAAACAGAATCGATCTTTTAAATATGAGGGAGAGAGAGAGTTGTACAGGATAGAATAGAGGATAGTCAGCATGCGAAAATTTCGGCGATGTCGGATAGGAAGCCATCTAAGCTGACGACGATGATTAAAAACATAATCAAATTTACGTAAACCGAAGATAAATCTAATACATAGATTTTGTAACCGCTCTAGTTTATTTAATTGTTCCTCAGCACGAGTCAGCATAGTCTAAAATCGGTAACAGTATTGAATGAGCTAGAGCAGTTTTGGTCTTAATAGATAGGAAATATTTCCATCGTTTGAGCGATCCGATCGTGGCAAATAATTTACGACTAACCTCAGCTATCTGTACTGACCAAGATAGGGAATTGTCTATAATAATACCGAGGTTCTTAATAGATGAACTCAGGCTCAAATCGACGCCGCCAAACTGGATAGCAGGGTGGCTATTCTGGTCAAGTTTTTTTAGTCGCTTAGAGCCACCAATAATACTGTGACTTGGCAGGATTGACAGTGAAGCCAAAAGATTTGCTCCACCTACTAACATACAGCAAATCTTCGTTAAGCTTTTGAATAGCCTCACCAACATCATAAAACGCGGCGGCTAAGTAAATTTGAAGGTCATATAGATGAAAGAAAGAGGATATGTTTTGGGAAACTGTATTAATAAAAATGGAGAAAAGGAGAGGAGAGAATATGTATGTTTCTTTCTGATTTACGAGGGGCGTTCAATATATTTTTGGTATTAGCACTGAAAAACACAAATTTTACTCATTTGACTTATAATAATAACTTAAATCTACATAAGACGTTTCATATTTCATTTCTACTGTATCGTGCAGCCAAGTAAATAAAAATACTCGAACTGAATATATTCGGCACCATAGCCGAATAATTCGGTCGAATACGAATATTGATAAACATGCCGAATACACCGAATACCGAATACCAAACGCATATTCGGCGCATCTCTACTTTTTATGTATGTTCTTGTCAATATACCAAAATGTTACTTTGCACAAAAATAATACCTAATTAAATGACGTTTTACAAAGGACAACCACAACCACTCGTTGACAACCACTACCACCACCATCACCACTCGTTTAAGAAGCATCATTTTAAGATCTACCCATCACTAAAAATCGTAAAATAAATTATTTTTTAACGGAAATTGTAAAGGATTAATTTATTTCATTTATTTTTATTTATTCACGTTTGATATTTTACTCTTTATTTTTCTTAATAAATTAATAAAAGGTTAACTAAAGAGCAATGATATAAAACCTTAAAATATAAATTGAAAATAAGTATGGGAACGTTAGAACAAATAAAATATGTACAAATTTCCTCTAAAACGGTCTACAATTATTTATTAAGCTTACCAGTAATCTGTCTTCGAAGTGGGGTAGCTGCCATCCGGCCATTTTATAAAACATATTTCTCGTTCACCATTTATGTACCTTATGAAAGACATAAAAAAAAAAGTAAAACCACATTTTCCTTAAAATATTTGTAAAGAAGCAAAGATCTGATAACGTACAGTTTAATTAGAGAGATGTCATGTTAAAAAAAGGTCAGGATTTTCAATTCGACTGTATTTTTTTTAACCGGCTGCTGTAAGAAAAGGAGGTTATATTTTGTTTATTTATTTTTTCTTTTTATTATTTTACAATTCTAAGATTAGCTTCAACTTTTTCCGTATTTTAAGTACTAAGTACACTATGAGCAATGGTGAACTTTAATAAATTTCCCTTTCATAGTGGGGTTGGACTCTGCGAGAAGTATTCAAAGAGATGGATTGCGGTTGCATCACAATACATTCTCAACAATATTTCATATCTTCGAAGAATCCTATATTATTAAGATATTTACAAGACACATTGAGAAAACGAAATAAATAAAATTTCAATTCGTTTTCAGTGTTGTTCTTATATAACATAGTCAAACCGGACTTTTATTTACCTTGTTTCTTAATTAGCTGTGTACATTATAAACAAAAAATGTGCATATCATTAGTAAAGGCCCTTAAGTCGTAAATCACGTGAGATTCGAAAGGGGGAATGGGTGATAGGTAAAAATCATGATGATGATCACAAAGAGGGGGACAGTGTAGATATCACGTGTGCTTGCTTATCTGTCATCCTAGGGGTCCTAGGGCAATTAAAATATTTATTTACATTAATATTTTCATTTCTTCGGCCGAATGTGGGGAACGGAGTCTCTTAGCACTTGGTTCCCTGTGCCCAGCCTGGTATATGCGGGATGCACTTATCATATTTTGGAATTGTTATTGGAATAACCGACAAACATATATCATTCGTATGCAATGGAAAGCCGACTTAAGTATTCAGTGAGTAATCTATCTCACACGCTTCACTCCGCAATCGTTTTCATACTTTATCCATTTAAATAGACATTTCATAAATTTAAATGGATTAAATATTATAAATAAAAGTAAATAATTGTTATTGTTATTTACTATTATTTATAATATTTACTCATAAATAATT
Organism: Heliconius nattereri; assembly: GCA_013403645.1. Lineage (NCBI taxonomy): Eukaryota > Metazoa > Arthropoda > Insecta > Lepidoptera > Nymphalidae > Heliconius > Heliconius nattereri. Next base: position 5,258,877 of record JAAIXI010000222.1, on the reverse strand, counting down.
ATTTAAGTTATTTCTTGAAATTTAATTATATAAAGTAACAAAGCCGTTAAGCTTACTATGTTTATTGGACAAGATGGTCACAAGTTCAAATGCGACGCACGTATAATTATTGTTATTATATTATATTAGGAAATACGTCCCGACCCGTATTGAACCTATAATCTAATTCTGTATTTCCCACGGTCTCGCTACCCTCAACCCTTAAGCCAAAGCACCAATTTGTATTCTGTCGCCTAACAATTGTAGGCGTACTTTGAACTGTCAAACTATCTAAATATACTAATGTTAGATTAAAATTTAATTAATCTTATTTTTTCTTTTTCCAAAATTGAAGAAGAAAATAGTAAATACTAATGTTAAGAGAATTTCAGTTTATTTCAAAAAAGTCTTCAATACGATTCGAAGGCAACTTGGATAACTGTGAAGTCTTTCGTTTTACATTTGTTCGTGATCCTCTCGACCTCTTAACCAGATTATAGGATCACTTCTTTAAGGAATAGTATTGCATTTCTATTTGTACGCAAGCTAGCGCACTATATTTTCAATTTTAATCTAAAAAAATATTTAGAAAGATATTTTTAAGAAACATTTAGATGGGTTTATAGATATTTCTGGTAAATGACTTTTTGTGACGGCTGTTTGATCTGTACAATTTATTTATTTATATTGTGACTTTTCCGATTTGGCTTCACTAAAAACAGATAAAATATGTATAAAAATAGACGTAATAATAATCCATTGTACTTCTGAAAACACAATTGAATATATGAGCTAAGAAAAACATTTAATTTCCTTCTCTGCACATATTTGCTTCATTCTTACAATATTAATATCCTCATGCACTGAAAGTTTTAAATCGATAACTTTGAAACTTGTAAGCAGTACTGACGCTGTGGTTACTATCCATCACGTTTACAAAAGCTGCTATGCATACGAGTTTTATAAACTATTTTTAGTTTCTTGGTAATATTTTAAAATTTATTAGGGTTCCGTATCACAAAAGGCAAAAACGGAAATCAACAGACAACTGAGGATCGCTTTGTTGTCACGTGCGTCGAGCACAGACCAGTGGAACCTCGCGTTGCGCGTTTATTTTAAAATATATCTCAAAAAATAATTGACGTATCAAAATCATTATTTCACATGTGTTTTTTTGTTTTTTTAATAGACAATACGAAGAGCTACAATTTAAATTCAATGAACATTCTTCATTCTGAAATTCATACGGAACTCTCGATGGGCCAGTTGGCTCCACACTTGACCGGTATTTTATATATTGGAATTCAGCCGCTAATTTTGTAATACAATAAACTTGTTAGGTAAAATATAATACGAAAAACTAAATACAATAAAAATAAATGTTCAAATGTACAATTACGCACCTTAGTGATGATTACAATGATTACGTATTTAAATCCCAATTGAGTTACCGTAAACAGACATACAAGTAAATTATTATATATAACGATTTTTAACTTTTACTATAATATAAAGGACATAAAGTTAAATTATTACTGAGTATAGAAAAATCAGTTTCAAAGACATAACTAACGAAGCGGATCAAAACAACATACATGCGGCGTGACCCAAAATAAACCTCATTACGTATTTAAAGGTTAACCATAGTTTACTGTATCGATTACGGAATCTATTAAAATCTCGATAAGACATAATATAACAATATTTTTACTTTAGCGTCACAATCTATATACACACAGCAGGATAGGCAGAAGAAACCTAGTGATAAAACACTCCGTTCTTCACTTTCCGCCGAATTCTACAGGCATTGCGTGTTGAGTGGCGAAACTCAATGTCGCGCTTTTGCCTCTATACTAGAGCGAGGAAACAGAAATAAAAATTCAAGTAAATATTTCGTTTCCTCCAGTGGGAATTTAACCCACAATCACCACACTCACACAATTGTGTCACTGTGTCATGACTAGTATCATATCATAGTATGCCTATATATATATATATATATATTCAGNATATATATGTGTATATTATATAATAGATTATCAAGTTGTTACTTACTTTTTTGTATAAGTATCCGAATAGAGTAAATTAGGCAGCGCAAGGAGAGCACTCGCGAACCACACAGTAAGTAAAGCTGCGCGTGCGACGCTGCGGCTCAGTCTGTGCTGAAGAGGCTTCACTATTGCCACGTACCTGTCAAAAAGACCAGAACTTTAATAAATGTTACCCTTATAATTATGATAACTTTTAACAAAAAAGATAAATGTAAAAAAAATGTCACTTTTATACTTATTTACCTAACTTTTAAATGATAAAAGTTTTGAAAAGCCTAGACACTGAGAAAGTTTAAATAAAAAGTTTTAACGAGAGCGTTGCTACAATTCCGCCACGTAACATCTCTTGCGGTTAGTACTAACAAAGCAATTTTTTTGTACTTATTTTTATATATGAAGATTAAAATAAAAGTAAATACCATTTTGCTATATATGCCACGTAATGAAAATTTTACTTAATCTTCGTGCCAGTGCATGCGATACACTTGAATAAAGTTTGTATAGATAATTTAAGATTACTCTCAACTCTTGAGTGAAGCCAGAGAAAGTCGATATTGAAAATTGACTCCGTTTCTGGAATTATCTCGAACAATAAACCAGTCAAACTTTCATCACACGGTATAAATAACTGTAGCTAGATGCTTTTGTTTATTTTATGTTTCCGTTGTATCCTAGAACGAAATGAAAATATTAAATATTTCCTCGAGTAGGAATCGAGCCCAATACAGTCGCACGCTTGTTCTCTGCGCCACGATTGACCACTGAGAAATATAAATTGAAAGTGTTATTTCGCTAAAAATAAATATATACTAAGCCATTAAAGTACATCTCTCCATATTAATATACTATATACATATGTTTGATGTTGGTAGAGTGTAGAAATATAACATATTATATTGACATTTTATTATAGATTAAAAAAATTACTACCCTAAAAATCCAAAAGCTTCTGTTTTTTTAAAGCTCAAGGGTTAGATATAAAGTCTACTCCATCCTGTAAAAAACAGCCTCTAAAAAATCCCACATAAACGAAACTTGACTTTATTAATTAATTCAGACCCTGGCTTAAGCTAAAAAGATAAGCAAAATATTATTTTGTAAAATATATTTTTTTAAGTAGGTACAATATGGAATAGAAAATAGTTGTATAGTATTTTTTTAGTGCATCATCCGAGTCTTACAGTGCAGGATTCGGTACTCCGGACCAAAAACAGATATGCTGAATATATAATATACAGCTGCGTGAACAGAGAAATCAGCTTCACTCTGTATCCCTAGTGTTAAGATACTCCGTTCCCCATTTTCTACCGAATAGCAGAGAAATGAAAATGATTTCTATTCTCTTCCCATTTCGGTGAGAATCGTATATACAACTGTCGCGTATGCCAATAGCATGCTATATAATTATAAATTTATTTTTTTTGCAAATTCAAATGTAATTTAAACATACAAATAACTATTGTGTATGTGTATAACATAGTTTTAATAGAATACAGAAATTACTTCTATATTCAATGAAGAATTGGAAACAAATAAAGATTCCGATATTTTCTATATAATCGTACGGCTACCACAATTTCGTTAACAATAGGTTCTAAAAACAGGCCAAGGTAATTGCGAATCGTAGAAGCATTTGGTTTACAAATTGTCTGATTATCTTGGAACCTTCACGAAAATTGGAATCACGAATGATTGTATGTAGAAAATAACGAATACTTACATTTTATAGTCATTTAGATTTTAAAGCAACGTCAGTTAGATTCAACCATGCGAGTCTGTTTTAAATAAAGATTTCTTATTAAAATTTACATTTGAGGCCAGTCCTGGCGCAGAGGCACAAAGTGTGCTGCAAAATCGACTGTTTGTGGGCTTGATACCCACTTGAGGAAATGAAACATTTATTTAAATTCACATTTTTATGTCTTTGCTCCGGTGTCGAGGCAAAGCGCAGTTTTGTATCAGAAAACGGAGTGTCTTAACACTAGATTCCCTCTACTTACCCTGCTGTGTGCGGGATACAGCGTGAAGCTGAAGAAAAAAATCTAGCTAATAACCTCCTTTTTTTGAAGTCGGCTAAAAATAGCCTACGATACTATTTAAACGTGTGAACAATTAATAATGTATTTGTATATCATTAATATTGAAGTTTATTTATATATAAAATATCTATCTGGCATTCACTCATGAAGGCAATACCACGGAAAAACATTAATATTTCCATTCGTTAAGCATACTTTAGTGAAATTTTTAAATTCATATAAAAATCATTTTGAATTAAAACTGGAAAATTTTAAAATGAATAAAATATGACTCATATACTTATTTTCGAATATTCCAGAAAATAGAAAAGTTTATTTTGGAATGTATTTTATAAGAGACAATATAAATAAGAATGTGAGTCACAAGCTCTGAATGTTCCAATTCTTCTCACGTCGCGCCTTGAATGGTAGAGCAGACAATGTGGAACTAATGTTCTGAATATTAGTTCTATATTGATCTCAATAACATGACAAATAGAAGCTAATTTATCATATAAACAAGCAAGTAAAATAATTTTAAATGTAATGGATACCTAAACTATAGAATTGATAACTTTTTAACTTCATATGAATCCTATATATGTAATCCTATGTCTGGATAGGCAAAAGATCCTAGTGGTCTCACGGTTCACGTTCCACCCATTTTCGAGACATTGCCAGTTGAGTGGCGGAACTCAACGCTGCGCTCAACACTACCAACACACCTTTTTTTTTGCAGTTTTACAAAATTTCTTTCTCTATGCTAAGAAGCTCTTCTAGATACTTTCCGCGCAATTCTGAAGGCATTGCGAACCTCCGCGTGGTAGAACTCAACGCCAATTTGGAATCGAATTGAAAACCTGTCGCGTATACCATCACGCGATTGCTGCTTCGCGCCAGAACTGGTTCAATTATTGGCTAAAATACTGGTAATTATATTCGCCTATGTAAAATACCATAAACAATACAATGATATAAACTTACCTATCCACAGTAATAGCAACAAGGGTAAAGACGCCCGCCGATACAGTCAAGTTCGCTGTAAAATTGCTTGCAGTACAGGTAACAGCGCCGAAAGGCCAATGCGCTGTAACTAGAAACACGAAATTCGGTGCCCCATTCAGTGTGGCCATCAGAAGATCCGCCACCGCCAGGTTCACCAGGAAGCAGTTCGTCACTGTCCGCATCCTACGGTGAGCTGATAACAAACAAATCTCGACTGAGGTAACAAAATACATGAAAGATTGTAACAAGAAAATATCTTACTTTTCGCTTTATACACAAAGCATAGTATGTAGAAATAATCTAATTTTAAAAGACTCTTCTCTCCGCTTTGACTTGCCTGAGTGGGTAAATGATAATAATTAATTTTTCCAAGTGAGGATTGAACCCTACCCTGTAGATAGAAAGGTAGAAGAGATAACCTATACTCCTTGAACGATTTTCTACTCAACTGGAGCTCAACATACAATACCTCCGCATTGTGCCGCACTTTGCCTCGTTACCAGAGCAAGGGAATGAAAATAGTAAATATTTAATTTCCTCGAGTGGCAATCGAACTCACAACGTATCGAGTTAACAATCACACGCTTGTGCTCCTACACCATGGCTGGATTCAAAATATTAGAATTCTAATATCTACAAAAATATTACAATACTAGTGGACCCGAGCGCGGCTACGCCCGCTTGAACTATACGAATATTTATTAAATATATTTATTCAGTTTTCAATAGAGAGATGCGTTAAGCAATCTCATTTTGGGTGACGTTTTCTAACAACAAACTTTGCAAATCATTGCTTAGCAACGGCGGTTGTTATAAACATGACGGAATAAATTGCATGTCAAATTAATAAGTATTTTGATATATTGATATATATCGAATATATTACAAATATGAGGAAAAAAAGTATCCTATGTTCATCCCGAGACCCACAAGTATCTCTATATGAGTATTCTATCACAATTAAATTAGCAGTTTGGGCCTGATTGCGTAAAAGACAGACAGACAGACAGACAGAGTTACTTTCGAATTTATAATATAGGTATGGATACAACACTCAAACGAATGAAAAACTGATCCATACATGTTTTTATTATCTGTTTTTAATTCAACTAAAAGCTGGGCATCTATTAAAAAGGAGAATATAGAGTTCGAATACTAAAAAAGAAGGAATAAAGGAAGCATTGCATATGTGTCTAAGTAATTCTCTAATCCTGTTTTTCTGAATTTGAACAAGTAGACGTGACAAGGAGGCTATTTTATTACTATTGACCTTTTTCATTTAACATTGTATTGCCGGGACATATAACGTTTGTGTTTAGTTATTTATTTGCTAATAGAATTTTCGTGCCCTAAATGCAATATTAGCTTAAAATTAAGTAAATTCTGTATTTCAATTTCAAATTCAATAAATAAACATTGGTAATAATTTATATTTTATTTTAAAATTCAAGACTAAATGGTACTTGTTTTTTAAAAAAAGACATAATATTAATTTATTTTTTAATGAACACTATTTAAACAATAATATGCACAGAAGGCAGACTTAACGCTGAAAAGAATTTTCACTATTCATAAACACATGTACCACAAAACGGCGTAGAGTTTCACCACTCAACACGCAATGCCTCCAGAATTCGGCGGAATGTGGCAAACGGAGTGCCGTAACACTAGTTTCCCTCTACCTATCCCGCTGTGAAGTGTGTGTGAAGAGTGAAGCAAAAAAACTTTGACTAAGTATAACTTTAACCCATAACCATTGCCTACAGTCCGACAGCTCCAGTTGCGCGAAGTAATATTCTATCCACAGTAAACATTACCTATATAGATTCAAAATCCCTTTATTACGCGCGAGTAATAAAAACCTATGTTTATTAGACATTAAAACGCTATTTTATCTCTTGTCCTGGATACTAACAAAAGCTTAGTTTGCCTTAAATAAGCACTTTCATTTCACAAAATTAAACTGTAATTAGACAATATCAATTTGTCAGTGACATTTCCTAATTTATCTATAGAACTGCTTTACTGCTCGCATTATTCAAAATTTTCATTAATACGTGTAGAAAATAAAAATTATAATATTTTTAACGCAACGCCCGCATAACATAACAAACAGACAAAGAGAGCCAAGACACTCTCCGGTTGCGGAATCCAACGTCACGTTTTGTTTTACAAAGGCGAAGAATAAATACAATTTAAATATTATAATTTCCTTGAATGGGAATTGTACCTACAGTTATCACTTTAAAAGTCAAGCACTGCTGCTTTACCATGATGAAACGATAAAAGAGTAACGATTATCAATTCTGTTAATGTTTTTTTAACTTTTGATTTTTTATGACAATCTTGAATAATTTTTAGTAATACATTTTAATTATAGCAATTTGTAACTAATTTACATTCAAAAATATGTCAAATCATACGTACCTAAAACAATCCATATTACTAAAGTATTTCCAATTATGGCCAGCAGAAGCATAATAGCGAACACTATGAGCCACGCCAGCTGACCCCACCACGGAGGGCTGTACGGTCTCCTCCCCATTCCCATACAATTGCCGAGTGTGATTCTGTAAAAAAAAATTTAAATAAGTTACATGTTAATACTTGAAATGAAATAAATAAACGGTAAAAATGAAGGTGGAAAAGTGCGGGCGTTAGTGAAAAGTGAAAAAAGCATTTTGTATCTGTAATATTTTTGGCGCAACCGGAAAAAGGAAATTATAAAATATTCGATAACTCTACGAGTATCTTCTTAAAAGATATCTTAGAGTGTTTCTTTGACAAGTTTGAGAGAAAATAAATTATCTATTAATTAATTATTGCACTTTTTTTTACTTCCGCCTACTACATGCAATGTGCATAGATACTCCATTCCTCACTTCCTATTCAAACTAAACACATTTCGTGTTGAGTGGCGGAACTCAACGCCACATGTTGTTTCACTAGAAGGAAATATTCAAAATTGAAAATAGCTCATTCCCACAAGTGGGAATCGAAAGTACCACGATGGACTAGATAATAGTCTGTCTATTTGCGCAATATAACAAAAATTAAAAAAAAATATGAAAATATTAAATAAATAATTTCGACCGGAATAGAACCCAGAAACTATTGGGCTTACAGTTGCACGCATATGCCCATGCACCACGACTGGTCTCATGTTATATTATTTTTTTAAATACTTTTTACTACCATTTTAATATACTTTAGCCATCTTGACGTTTATAAGAAAATAACAATTGACTTTATCAATATAAAATCGTATAACGAACCCTCAATTACGATGATGACGGAAAATACTCCTTCACATTAATTATGTGTCACTTGTTAAAAGAAATTTAGAGTACTTTAAAACGTCAGAATGTAAATAAATTTATCGGCAAAGTTTTTATATAACTCTGTCTTTAAGTAATTAGTAGAGACGTAAAGTTGGAAAATTTTGCAATTTTTATGACAAGAAGAATCCCGGTCTCTTATTGAATTTAACATTTTATAAAAATATTTAAACTCGAGGGAATGAAACATTTAATATTTTCATTTCTTCGTTCTGGTGTCGAGGCAAAGCGCGGCGTTGACGTCCGTAACCACAATGCCTCCAGAATTCGGCAGAAAATGGGGAGCGGTATATATTAACACTAAGCTTCCTCTGCCTACCCTGCTACATGGGGGAAACAGCTCGCTCTCGCATCTCGCTGAAAAAAAATTCTTTATATATGTCGGAGCAGGGGGGTAATAGGCATAAAAAATAAACGAGTAGAACCTCCGACCATGTCCTGGCCTTTGGTTCCACACAACACATAACACATGTACAAATACCGATTTAATAAGTGATTTTAATATAAATAGTGAAGTGAACAAATAAATAAATCTTGAGTAAATAAATAATCCAAATAATAACTGAAAGCTTAACTGAACGATTTCAAAGTAAACTAATTATGAAGGGTTATAATTGTAGGTGTAATAAATAGCAATATAGGTGGGTAAATAAATAATGTGATGTTATCTTACTCTTTAAATGATGTGTGAAGCTCGGAGCAGTGCCGTGGACTTGTGACCACAATTGTAGGCTTCAGGGGCCCCTTTACAGTAACTAACGCTCGCCTTTCACTGCTCCAGCCCAGTATAGCTACAAATAGGTCTTAACGACATTCGTAACTACAATAATAATTGATTAACTAAATAATCAATTATCCGAATAGTCGAGGTTATGTGGCAGAGCACGAGTAGCGCATCTGACCACACCAGAGCCTCAACTCCAAGTAGATAATTATAAATAAGTCTGAACTACATTTATAATTAAGATGGTCGAGGTTAGCCAGCGGTGGAGCACAAGTAGTGCTCCGAGCCGTGGTAGAGCCTCGACCGAGCGTACCATGCCCGTGCGGCCCTTTATATAACGTTAACCATGATTCATAGTCTATGGCAAGCGATAACGCGCCTAAAGTGGGGTGATCTGTAGGTGACAAATACAAAACTATTAATTCATAATTTAATATTCACAGTATTTTATTCACTCTTATTTATTTCTAAATTCAACGTAATATTTAAAAACATAATTAAACTTATAATAATGGCATAAAATAGTAGAATTCAAAGTAAATACATTACAATGAAATCATTGTTAGTAAAAGGAATTTAAATAAGTATATCGACAATATAATTATACACCCACAATAAGAGTCGCGGCGACATATAAATTATCATATAATTAATTAAAATTGTATTAATGCTATAAAACAGAAAGAGCATTAGCAAAATGTGGCGTCTTCCACTACGCAAAATACGCAACAGTATCTTAGAATTAATTACAAAAGAATAATGCAAATTAATCTTAATTAAATTATATTAACTTAACAAAAGAATGAATTTCTATAATATATAATGTAAAAAAATAGTAATCGTATGCATGTATATTTTGAATGGAACTTCATTGAATTCAATTTCATTTCATTGATTTCACTTTTTATTTACGTAATCTGTTAGGAAGGCAGTTGAATGGCAAGCTTTAAAGTCATGAAATTTACTAACGATATTTAAGTTATTTGCTCAAGAGCGCTCTAGATTCTCCTAATATATACTGAAACTAGTTTGATTAAGTTAAACCTGTGGCGAAGCTCTAGTAAACACCGATATCAACATTTCGTATAAGTGCATCCCACAAGTATGTAGTATTAAGTGTCGTTGTTAAAAGGCACAAGTGAGCGCCTGTAAGCGCGACGGTGGTTGATTTTGGGTTCGATTCCCACTCGGGGAAGTTACGGCACGGTATGGTAACAGTACGGTAAAAGTACGGTACGCTATCAGAGGGCGGCGTTGAGTTCCAACCAACACGCAATGCCTTGAGAATTCGGCGGAAAGTGGGTAGCGTGAAGGTAAATAAAATAATATAAAAACAAAAAAATGTTCAATTTCCACATGGTAAATAAAGTATTGTATTACATTAGAACTATAAATAATAAATGTTCATTGAAGTGAATGTAGCCTGAAATATGTCAAAGACCTACTCTATCAAAGATCCTATTAATATATCAAAGTTTCTATAAATATATCTCAATTCAAATAAAACACAAGTGCGCACAATAATACATCATTCAAGATGACATCTTGAAAACAAACAAGTTGAAAACAGGTAGTTTCCCATTACAATATGTATCCTCCGGCTATTAATAGAGTTAAGCTTCAGAACAAATAGCTCAAAGTTATCGTTTCTAAAGGATTTCGTAAAATATAATAACGTGGTAGTCTACGATCATCCAAAATAATCTCAATAGAAACGTCAATCTAGTTTAATGTGGAGGTAACAGTGCGTATATATATATATATATATATATGTACGTCTGTACAGCTCTGTCTTTGACAGCAGGATTGTTAATATCCACTTGTTTTATGAAAGGCAAAAAACGTTATTATAAGTTATTTTAATCTTTAATTTACGTACACTCAATTAAATACTACGTTACCATTAAGAAACTTCCGTTACCCACGATAATATGATGATGAGTGCCGGAATTTAATGTCGCGCTTTCCATCCTTACCAGAGCGAAGTATATAATAAAATTATTAAATATTTCATTTTCACTACTGGACTCAAAGAAATAATAATTATATTTATAAAAATATTTAGTCTATACAATATTTTAATAATCAATTATTGCATAGGGCAATCCATTTTTAAAATTTCTCCTAGACATAATCCCTTAAAAAGCACATAATATTTATATGTGTACATATTTTAAATATGTGCATTTTTATGAAGTTTTTAAAATTCAGTGACCTAAATCATAAACTGAGGGGATTATTAAATTTAGCAAGTAGTATCTAGCACGGACTGCAAAGAATTGTTTTGTTTTGGGAACAATAAATAAGTTAAATGTTACAGCGAAATACATAAATGTAAGAGTGCACAGTAAAATGAAGACTATGCGAGTAATTTATACGTAGATACTATCACATGTACTGTTTACATGTTTATAATAATATTATATTCATATACTGTTATGTTTATATCAAATTATATTAATAAGTCCCAAATAAGACTTTTCTTCAGGAACAGGCTGAAAAATTCCGCATATAGCAGGCTAGGTAGAGGGATTGCATATTGAGTGGCGGAACTCAACGGCGCGCTATACCTACAAACGAAACCAAAAAAAATCAAAATATTAAATATTTCATTTCCTCTGGCGGAAATCGAACTCACAACCTGTCCCGTTTACTCTACGCTTGTGACTTTGCGCCACTGGCCTCAAATAAGATAATGTTTAATTTAATTCTTTGTTACTTTAAATTTGTCTTACATTACCTTTCGCTCATTTGTATAATTAAAGTGCTTATAAACAATTGTTTGTTTATTTCAAAAATGTACACATTTTTAAATTTAAGACGTATTTTATAATTTTTTAAAATAGGTATCTGTAAATAGAAATATGAAACCAGCAAGTTCTTAGAAATATAATTGTAAACGAACAAAATTCCGACGCATCTTGGAACATATTTAATTAACTCTTAGTTCAATTAGTGTGTAATGAAACCGCCTCATCAGCCCACACGTGTTTACTCGTATGCTGAAATAATCGCTACGTAGAACATACATATCTGTTTGGATTTGAATGAGTAATTATCCCTTAGATTTTTTTACAGGGGCATAAAGTGTGCCGCGCGGCGTTGAGTCCCGCCACTCAACACCCTTCCAAAATTCGGTGGAAAGTGCAGATTTTTTGAGTTTTTTAACTTCACGCTGCATCCTTTATACTCGTATATAACTGGATAGGCAGAGAAGTTAGGTAGAGAGGTAAAATTCTCCGTTCTCTACTATCCATTTGAATTCGCGACATTATGTATTGATTAGCGGAACACAGCGCTGCAGAAATCTAAATAATTAATTCCTGAGTAAGGATCGAACTAGACGCAGGATGAACCAGACGTTATTTTAACGTAACTTATATAACAAGGGAAGAAACTTTACGGAAAAAAGAAAGAAACTAGATATTACTTTGTCTTTAATTCCAGATAAAAGATTGCATACTAAAAGGATTTGATAACAGAAATATTTTTTCATTAGACAATTTGATTGCTAATATACAAAAAAATAATGAAGGAATGAATTTCTATTTGCTTTGTTTTATAGAACGCTATAAAAAGAGAGCTTAAAACACTCGTACATTTTATTTTTAGCGTACAAGTAGGTATATATTTTAACATTTTTAATCTTTTCGTACGTGATCTTTAAATGGTGAATATTTATATAATTCCATTTTTTATTTTTCAATAATCCCCGTAAGCACGCACCACACGTTTATAAAAAGTTCTTTTACATTCGCTCGAAAAGCGTCGACAAAATGGAAACTTCAATTTTATAGATCGGGTGAGTCGCGAAATGAAAGATGTTATATATCTCATCGTTTTTTACGTCTAGAAATGTATTAAGTTTATTTAGGTACAAAATCAAAACTAAAATCACTAAAGAAAATAGAATTTTTGAACATATCTTTCTTCATTATAAAAGCTACTTCCATAAATTGTCTTCTTTATCTGAGCTACTTTTTTTCAGCTTTTATTGGGGTCGGGTTTAGGCTTACCCTAATTTGGAAGGATGCAAAAACAATGACTGCAATCTTATCTGTAGTCTGTGTCTGTAAGGCACATCTAGTCAGACCACACTTGTTGTCATACAAGTTATCTATATTCAAATTCAAATTCAAAATATTCTTTATTCAAATAGGCAATTATTATAAGCACTTTTGAATCGTCGAATGAACATATGAACAAAAAGCTACCACCGGTTCGGAAGGCAGTTCTGCTGAGAAGAGCCGGCAAGAAACTCAACAGTTGCTCTTTTCAAAATCAATGGTACAATCTATAAACATTAGCTGGCAGCTATCCTGCATTACATTCAATAGACATTAATTCCATACATGCTTATCCTCTAAATATTCTTGAACAGTGTAATACGCTTTACTTGTTAGAATTTTTTTTACAGATATTTTAAATTTTGGTAGTGGCAAACTAAGAATACACTGCGGAATTTTATTATATACACGTATACTCAGACCCATAAAGGATTTACTAACTTTTTGGAGGCGAAAATTTGGTGTATTAGGTATATATTATAATCCTACTGTCTAAATATTTGAGCTAACTGATCTTTGTGATATTATTAGTACATATTAACAATACCATGTCACTCACGCTGACTAAGCCGCGAGCGGGTAGCTATTAAACAAATAAAGTAAGTACATGGAGAACAGAGTGTCTAAACACGAGGTTCCCTCTGCCTATCCTGCTGTGTGCGGGATACAGCGTGAAGCTAATTTTTTTTATATCTTGCGCACGGCTGTCAAAGAAACATTTTCTTGTATAGATTTCATTGGATTAATAGAACAATTGAGCAGAAAACCACCAAGGTCGATAAACGTTTTAGTCCTTTTAATGGATCCATTTCGTTCTTCAAAGAGGTTTTTTGTTTTGATTACTGCGGAAGCGAAGAGGGTTGGCAGCGAAGCAAAGAGATAGTATTGACGTTAAAGATTATGTGTCATAGAGAACTTCAATTTTCATTTGTTCTAAGGATAATGTGGTGTAAAATGGAATGGTGCTAATAAAAATAAAAAGATTTATATCTTTAAAATAAATTATAGTATCTAAAAATATAGTTATATAAAATAAATAAAAATATACTAAATGTAAACTAAATTAAATATTTTCACAGTTAACATAAAATTATTATTTAAATACAAAAAAATATACTTACTTTAAATTAACATCTTCCAGTATTTGGTTAGGCAGTAAATCGAGTATCTGCGAGACGTTAAGCTTATCCCAGGACAGATCTCGTCCTAGGACCTGCTGCGTACAGTTTATAAAGTTTTGAATCTCCGTCTCTGAGTCCATTGCAACACTAATACACTTCACTAACACTTTGAAACCATTAATTTTAGACTTAATAAATTAAATATTGATTTAGCAATAAATAGTACTGTCCGTTTTTGGAAAGAATCCATTTTCAGTTTTAATTGACACTTGTAAAAATGGCTTTTGTCTTGAATTCAAACTTGTCCTATAATAATAATTAGTTCAGGTGTTCCAGAGGTTAGCCCGGACAAACAGAAATACAGACAGAAAAAAAAATACTTTTTTTTGATATATCGGTATCGTTTAAATAACTTTATATACTTGAAAAAAACACGGTTTTGTTGAAATCACAGACAGACCTTTTAATTTTATGTTTATATAAATATATATAGATATAAATAAGGTCGTGATTTAAGTATTTTAGGAATTTATTTAATTTTGACGTAATTAAAAGAAGTTTATTCATTTCACATGTATTTAGGTACGCGGTAAACACGTCAAATGCAGTTCTTCCCACGTAAATTCCGACCCGGTGAGAATTCCGGAGTAAAATGTTGCACCTTTGTTGGTTAGTGCCATAACACTGGATTGAGCTGGTCCGGATATTAGTCCAGACAAAAAGAAACACAGACAGAAAAAAATATAGTTGATTTTTATGCATGGAGCTGCATGGGAGGCTGGAGCACTCTCCGCGTAGTAAAAATTATGCACTCTACGGAAAACGTCTTCATCCTATATATATTGCTTATGATTTCGTCCATATTAATAGGAAAATGTATTTATTTATTTCTTCATCAATTCATCACGTCAATAAATAATATCACATAAGTGCACATAGACTAGGTATTGGCTATATAAATAAGTCGATATGAAGTACTTCAGAAAAAAATCTATTAGTTCACACTTTTCTCCAGTATGTATTTTTGTTCATTTTCATCCAGAAATTTCATCTGTAAATAGGTATATACAACCAACACCGGTAAATACTATTAAGGAATATGGAGCTTGGGCGGTGTTTACTTTGGTAAGTATTGGGTAAATAAGGTGCAAAACTAGCACCAAGCTTTCGTTAAATTATAAAACTATTCTTTTCATGTTTTTCTAGGAATAATAATAAAAATGATGATATCCATTGGTAATGGATATTGGCAGGAGGTTAAAATAGGCATTGTTCTAAGTAAATGCTTAAGAACTTTCAGGTTTTAAAACGTAACAAAAGACTGGCTTTTTTGCAGTCTCTAGAAGTATTGTTAACAAATCATTTTTTTTTTGATAAATTACAAATCAATACTTCAATATATTCCTAATGACAGTAAAAAGTGTTGGACTGGTGGAGGTGATGAGGCACTTTGTGTACATTTAAAATCGCTTAACGTATTTAATATGGTAGTGCTAGTTATGGACACACATCGCACAAAAAACAAACAAATGTAAAATAAATAACTATTAATGTGTGCATATTTGAAAACAACTATTAATATATGTATATTTGAAAGTTTTGTATTGTTATTTACGATTAAAAGTTTCTCGAAATGGTTTTACTGTAAACAATAATATTTAACAAACCTACCCGCCTAACATAATGATGGTATTTTCAAACTTAATAAATTACTCTCATCACTATTTAGAATATTAGAAAAATTTATGTCATAGAAAAAATCACTACAGACTTATAGTTGTACTTCCCGTTGACCCACAATGCTGAAATTGGTACGGAAGCCTCGGTGAGCGAGTCAGACTCGCACTTATCCGGTTTTTTTATAATTATTTATTTTTACTATAACAAATGTAACCTATACAAACATCTATTTAACTATTTTGGATTGCGTGTTGAGTGGCGGAGCTCAACGCAGCGCTTCATCTCTCTTTAGTATTATATAACTGATAATAATAGAAATAACATACATGTACATTTATAAATATCTGGTATATTTTTCTCGTTCATCAATTTAAAATAACCTCAAACCTATCAAGGTCTTTAGAGAAACGTCTTCAGGATCGTTTCCACCTATCACAATGAAAAATTGTATAAAAGAAGTTCAATATAGCGCTTTCGTACAATTGAAGAGGTCAGACGATTTCTGTTTAATTTTATACGGTAGACTTACTTTTAACAAATAACTCAAAGATAATAAGAATTTTTCAATCTTAAACTTTTTTGTTCAGTTTCAACTTTATCATCAGCTTCACGCTGTATAGTGCACATAGCAGGGTAGACGGAGACAACATAGTGTTAAGTTACTCCGTTCTCTATTTTCCGAAGAACTCTGGAGTCATTGCGTGTTGTGTGGTGGACTTCAACGCTGCACTTTGAATTGCCTCCACAAGAGCGAAGAAATAGAAATCTAAATTTAAATAAATATATCGTTTCCTCGAGTTCAGGTCGAACCCACGACCAGTCCCGTTTACTTGTGTTTGTGCCTCTGTGCCATGAGTGCCCTTTTTTAAAACATGTTTTTATAAAAAAGCTTTTAATCATAGTTAATTGTTGTTGGATTATATGAAGATTTCTACTTAATACATCAATAATGATAGAATGAAATATCTCTTTAAATAAATAATTAAACATTGTTCTTTGAAATATCAATAGTTCGTTATAATTCCACGAGGCATTACACTCTCTGTACTAGATCAACTTATTAACATTGATTTTACATAGGAAATAATGACCATCTGATATCTTATAGAGATTAAATATAAATGTTACTTTTTAATATTAGACTAGTACGTGTATTATTTTTAAGGCTGGCGTGGCACAGTTCTGGGTTCGATTCCCATTCGGGGGAATGAATATTTCTCACTGTGTATAACAAGGCAAAGCGTGGCGTACAGTTCTGTCACTTAGCACGCAAAGATTCTGGGGAGAGGGGGGACGGAATTATTTTAATGGAAATAGAGTATCCTAACACTAGGTTTCCAGGTTCCCACTGCCTACCCTGCAATGTGCGGAACTAAAAATACCAAAAGTATCATCTATTTTAAATTCTATAGTTTGAGTGAAGTTGTTGCGCTTTCGACAAACTTAGCTATAGTTATATATGTTTGTATAAGAAGCCTCTCATTTACATACTTGTATAATTAATCGATTATTTAGAAGTTTCTATGTTAGTGTAAGTTCTATAATAAATTTATATTATGGTAGGCAGAGGTAACCTAGTGTTAACACACTCCGTTCCCTGCTCAACTCAACGCCGCTTTTACTATATAAATATACTGATATATATCTTCAATTTTTACTCTCTCTTTAAGCACTCTTTAAACTTTACTAGCTCTAAACCTCTTACGGCGGTCTGATTAAGATAAAACACGTCGTTGGAATCTGAATACTACACACTGCGTAGATTGTATGACGTATTAGACGCCATTTAGTACTCCGTGCTTTCGCATTAAAAATAATATATTCTCATCTGAAATATTTTGTTCAAATATTGTATTGATTATTATTATATTGATATAGAAGCCAATCATGGCGCACGGGCACAAGTGTTAGTATTTAAACCCAACAATTCATGGGTTTGATTCTAACTGACTTAATATTTAATATTTTAATTTCTTCACCCTGGTAACGACGCAAAATGCGGCGTCTCACGCAAAAACTTCATCAATCAACACGCAATGCCTCCAAAATTTGGCGGTAAATAGGGAACGGAGTGTCTTAACACTAAGTTCTCTCTGCCTACCCTGCTATGTATGAAATACAACATGGAGCTAAGAAAATGTTGGTTGCCAAAATTAATATAAATTAAATCGTAAAATCTGCAACACGTATTCTTTTACCTTTTGCTTACCTCATACGATGTGAGAAGAAGAAAAAAAGAAGAACATTGCGAACAACGAACACGTGTCAAAGTAGATAAATTATGATTATTACGTAGAAAGCCTAATTTCGTATTTTAACTTTCCGCATTATATTTATAACCTGTTTATTGCATCACGTACGTTAAGGCTTTTTATGATGAATAATAAAATGTGTATTAACCGAAGAAGTAAGGGACGTTAGCCTTATGGTTATAACGCCATTTTATTATTGAAACTGAAAAGTTTTCTATAATTTTGAAGAATTTTTATTTATTAGTTGATGCTAAAAATAAATCATATAGTTATATTTGTTGTCGCAAAGAGTAATATAAAATAATATAAGTATGGAGACCAGTCGCGGCGCAGAAGTGCAAGCTTGTTGCTTTAAACGCCACAGGTGTTAAGTTCGATTCCCACTCGAAGAAATAACTCTGCCACTAAACACGCAAGGCTTCCAGAATTCAGCGGATAGTGGGGAACGAAAGTGTATTAACACAAGGTTCCCAGGTTCCCAGCCCCTACACTGCTATGATAAACTTAAAAAATATAATATACGTATACAAAGTACACTTTGCTACTTATGGAAATTAACAAAAGAGAAGAGCTTAGAGTTGGTTTGTACTTTTTAATTAATTAAGGTATCTTTATAATTAAATTTTTCCTACAAGCAAAAAGCCTACTTGCTTTTATTTTTTATCTACTATGTAGGATGTAATTAGTAGATTATGTTTTTATATTGAGGGATTTTTTTATTTCTAACTTTAATTGTTTCTAATTTTCAAATTAATTTTCAATCGAATATATTAGCTTTATGTTAGAACTAGAACTAGATTTTAGATCAATAATATTAGTAATACAATAATTTAAAATCAGTTACATAGAAATAATATAATATGTATATAAATATTATAGTTACCTAAAAATAAAGAATACTTAAAAATTGATTTCGATCAAAATTTAAAAGTATATGAAAAGAAAATCTTAATGTAGAAGTAAAACACTACCACAAAACTCGAACTTTCCAAAAAACCGCGCTATTAAAGTTTTATTTAATATAAAACTTTTTCCGACATGAAATATTGTTTAAATATTAACTTGCTAATTAAATATCGCACCAAAATAATTTAATATTTTTGAATATTTTCACTTTTTAACGTATACAATTAAAGATGACACACGCGCGTCCACACCACGACGCGTCCCGAACTCTACTGAACTTCGAACTTGAGAAAAGAGCGCCACAAATGGGGTTGTCCATTGCAACCCTCGATATTAATCTCCTAGGAGGATCAAAGACGATTACAAACTCATTGCATCCTAGCAAAGGAAGTCATTATTAGTTTTCTTCATTTCCTGTCACCCAATCTAATGTAATACACTAACACTGAATGAAACGACGCCATTTCTTTTCTTGTAAGCCCCGAAGAAATTTGGTATTTTATTGAGGTCAGAAATAACGTTTTCATGTTTATAGTTAGTTAGTAAGTAATAAACGGAATATAATATTATATTTTAGAAGTTATCAATAATGTAATGGAAATTTAATAAACGAATACATAAATCAGTATTTTTTTTTAATACAATTAGATCAAATGGCTAATAGTCTAATTACAACGTTGTTATATTTAATCTAAAGATATATTTAAATCTTTGTTAACTATAATCTTATTTTCACAAGCGCAGTCACGATCCAGTTTCTCATTGATCATATAATACATATTATTTGAAAATTGCTATTTAGAGTATGTATATTAGAAAAACAGCATTAATATAATAAAATATTTATAAATAATGAGGATTAAAGCTCTCCTGATTGCTGCCCCAAGTACTTGTGAATAAAGAAATAAATAAGGCATTTACATTGATTTAAATAAAACAAAATCATTTACAAATGAAACAAAATATTTTATTATACCAATATAAAAGTACTATAGTAGCACGGTTGAAATTTACCCAATTAAGCGTGAAGCTTAAGAGTTGATTTCTAATTAGATTTTATGAAAATTCAAATGAAAATGTATCTATGCTTTGTTCTTTTTTTTCAACTTTACTCTATATCTCGCATATACATACGCAAAACGAGCCCAATGTAAAGACACTCCGTTCTCCTATTTTTAGCGGAACATTCGAAGGACTACATTTCGCTTTTGCCACAGAGCCACTATGGTCTCAATGAAGGTAAAGCAAAGGCTTTACCTTTCATTTGGCTATATTTACTAGCTGTCAATAACTTACATATTAAAACCTCAACCAAATATAAAACTCTACTAATAACTATATATCAAACATGAATAATACAATAGAGTGCTCAAGAGGCGGACGACCTAAATCTGACAGTCATTCTTTATTGAATAATAACATGCAAGGTAGACAAATTTTCCACTGTTATCCTTATCATTATCGAACAGAATAAACTATGAATATATATTAGAAATTATAATGAAATGTCTGAATAAGGCTGTCTATCTTGACGTCATTGATGACATGTCTCAATAATGACTCATGTGACTTATGGGTTCAAATCTAAGGGGAATTGCTATCAAAGACAAAGTAGAAACTAATAGAGTGATTTCAACAAAGAGAGATCCATGCTCATTCCTGTAAAGCATGGTAGGCAGAGGAGACATGATATTAAGACACTCTGTTCCTCACTCAATGCCGCGCGCCGCTACTAAAGCGGAGAAATGAAAATAATTTCAGTATAATCATTCGAACTCGCAACCGTTGCGCTTAAAATCCGTCAATGTGACGTTGCACCATGACGTCCTTGATTTTAATAACACAATTTATTTCAATTTAGATAGACAAAGATATTTTATATATAAGGAAGAACGACCGAAAGTTATAAAAATATATAAGTACACCAGACTTTGTAATATTACGAGTATATTATTATTATATAGTTTCCCGAATAGAAGAATAACTTAGCCACTTTACCCATATCGTATAACGTGAAATAAACCTTCGAAATATTATAGCTTATTGATACGTTAAAATGTCACTGATAATAAAAGACTCTACCTCTAGGAAAATGTCTCTCTATTATGGAACTCTATTGTGTTGTGATATATAAATATACTTATATTTTCAACTTATCAACCGCTTTTGGAGGGCACTGTTACATATAAACGACTAATGGACCCGAACGCGGCTACGCCCGCTTGAACTATACGAATATTTATTAAATATATTTATGAAATTATTTTCAGTTTTCAATAGAGAGATGCGTTAAGCAAGCTCATTTTGGGTAACGTTTTCAAACAACAAACTTTGCAAATCGTTGCTTAGCAACGGTCGCTTGGCGACGGTTGTTTTTAACATGGCGGAATAAATTGAATGTCAAATTACTAAGTATTTTAAAATATTGGTATATATCGATAATCAAATATGAGAAAAAAAACTATCCCATGTTCATCCCGAGACCCTTAAGTATGTATCTCTATATGAGTATTTTATCAAAATTAAATTACCGATTTGGCCCTGATTGCGTAAAAGTCAGACAGACAGACAGAGTTACTTTCGAATTTATAGTTAGGTATGGATTGACACCTCACCGTTCATACATACTAAACACGCGATCAAAGCTTCCGTTAATTTGACGCTTTTAGTGTAAGTAATTGGGAAATTACAACGGAATAATATACAAATATAATTATTATGTTTCGAGCCATTTGTGACGAAAAGGCATAAGCGTGTGTAAATATTAACATGTTATAGCAATGTCTCTAGATTTCGGAAAGTGGAGAACGGAAATGTCGTTATGTCTGTGTGCCTCTTACCCGGTTATGTCTCTTACCAGATACAAATAAAACGGAATAATAAACAAACATAATTGTTTAAGGTTTTTTTATTAATATAATTACAGCTCTTATTTACTTCAAGGGACAAGATATTGTAGAATTTAGTTATTATAAATGTCCAATTGTATAGAAAAACATTTCTGAGTAAAGAAAGAAAGTTTGAACTATTATAACCTGTTACGTCTTAAATTAATGATGACTGTTGCGAATTCATTAATGTTTTATACGCCTGTCTCAACTAGACACTGAGTATACAAGTTAATAAAGGTTATATTATTATTGGATAACTTAAAAACACATTAATTTAAAATAATTATATCAACTTTACACATTAAAACTTTTAGGGCAGGGGCTTCGGGTCGAATATAATTAATTATTACGTTGGTTATGGTACACCTATGTTCTTCCCTTTTACGGTGCTCTAATTAAAAAAAACTATCATATAATTTCAATACAAATAAATTTTAAATTATATCTGAACAATTTGGAAATGTTATACAAAAACTAGGATATTTAAATATTTATTTACGGGCTTAACGCCTACGGTGTAGGTAAGACTCTAAAAGATTCTATATAAAATATAAAATCTTTTAGTTACTAGCTATCGAAGTATAAGATGGTGTAAGATGGCATCTATTACCGTTCTTGACTTGATTAAGGAATCGCATATATGTAGTCCCTAGGCTAAAAGTTACCGAGGTGAGTTGTTCCGATTGAAATAAAGTATAGTGTAGTAATATATATATATATATATATATATATATATATATATATAATATAGTATAGTAATATAGTGAAATGCAATGTGAATTGAACAATTTAGTGGCACCCGAAACCAATGGAATAACACACGGGTGTCGTTGGTGCACGAAGGTAAATATTTTCGCATTTGATATTTTTGGTCTGTCTCACAAATTTTAACGATTAGCCTTGAGTATGTTAGTGTTTTTTTTACATATACTATCTACTATTTCGGAACACTATTTGTAAATTATTTATGTTTCCTAATTTAATTTTTTTTTTCAACACGTGTTTTTGGGGCTTTTTTGGGGCACGTTGTGACCTCGGAACAACTTTCGCCAATTCATTTGTACCAATAATGGAGTGTAAATATTGATAATTTTGTATTAGTAACATACGGACTTATGCCCGAAAATCAACTCGAGGTTATGTGTCATATGAGTTGATGCAAAAAGCAGCGGATGTAGTTTTCAGATTGCAGGAAAAAGATAGAAACTGTT
>JAAIXI010000222.1:5092252-5226984 GCA_013403645.1 Heliconius nattereri | reverse complement strand
AAAAATAAAAATGTTTATTGTTCGGACAACACATGATCCATATATGTTAGTAATAATACAATAAAACTTAATAAATAGTGTTAGTGCTTAATAACTAATAGTGACATTGTAATGTCACACATATGCCGGATCAGCGGACAGTCCCCGCTGTCGGCGATAGCCTTTAGGACACTGTTGCGGCTGCCGCGCACTCGCCTTAAAAGAGAGCTTGCTTTCTTACGGAGAATGGCCGGGAAGCTGTTTTTTTTTTTTATTTTTTTACGTATACTTGTCAAAAATACGTTAGCACAATTTTCGCCGGTATAAGTAACATATTTAGAAAGCTTATTATCATATGAACATTTGACAAAATTACCAAAGCTGTACTCATCATGTCTTTGAACGTTGGTAGTGAAAGATTTAAAAGGATCATTGGAACATGAATCGATTGGATTGAGAAAAGATTCAAAATCTTTTTATTTTCATAACCTTCGAATTTTATCTTATCACTTGGTACATTTTCACCACGCCAGTTTTTTTTTACTTATATTTTTATTTGGAAGATCAGTTCTGACATGTGTGCAATCATTCAATCTATGTCTATCGAGAGCTTTCTGACTGTTTAAATAAATAAGGCAGCCGTCATAAATGTAAATGGCATTATTTCGTGATGTAACCTGATGAATCACTAAACGAGATAATTTTTTTATACAGCAATAATGCCCATTACTTCCACTCGTTATGTAAAGTAAATTAATATGAATAGGTTTGAGACACTTTGTAAAATATAATGGACCAACCACAGAGTTAGACTTACTCAAAGCATTGTATTCCAGTCCATAAACGTTAACACTCAAATTATTCAACTTTTCGATTTTATGAATGTCTGTTAACTTCACAGGAAAAGGAACACCAACAAAAATTTAACTTGTTTTCATATTTTGAATATGAAGTGACTCGATCTGAACTTTTATTTGCTGGATACAATGCTGAGAGTAAAGCCCACTTAAAGCACTGAACGTCGCTATTTTTATTAAAAGCTTTTATTTAACTTGCAATGTATGTATGTGGGTTCGGGTGAAATCTTAGAGCTCAATTTTGAAGTAGATATCTTCAACCGATTGAGCTGAAATTTTGTATACACGTTTAGTTTGGATGACAATGCACGATAAAATAATGTGACGTCATTCTAAATCTAATATGGCGGACCATGCAAGATGGCAGAATAGTTATTTCTAATGTACTTCTACAATATTGGTATCAAATGAAAGGGCTCGTTGAGAGCAACTCGGAAAACAATGTGATGTCATTCTAAATCCCATAAGAAGGATATCGAAGATAGCCGAGTATCTATTTGGTCTACTTCTACAATATGGATATTAAATAAAATGGGTCGTTGACCGTAACTCTAAAAAAAATTTGACTTTATACTAAATCCATTATGGCGAAACATCTAAGATGGCGGAATAGTTATTATTTATGCACTTCTGCAATAAGGGTATCAAATGAAAAGGCTTGCCGAGAATAATTAGAAAACTAATATGACATCTAGTGTGAGAAACCTTTTTCCTCCTGGCATTAATCCCGACTATTGCCAGGGTCTGCCTTCCTACTCAACCTACTCCACTTTGCGCGGTCTTTTGCGTCCTCGGTGGTTAGACCATTGGCTCTCATATCCTGCATCACGACATCCAACCAGCGCTTCCTTGGGCGTCCAGGAGGTCTCACTCCAGGAACTGATATAGCAAGGCACTTGTATCCGACATAGTTCTTAGGCCGGCGCGTAACGTGGCCAAACCATCTCAGGCGGTGCTCTTGGAGCTTATCCGCTATGTCACGGACCCCAAGACTACCTCGAATGAATGTGTTGTGTATGGGGTCCGACCGCGTTACGCCGCACATCCACCTCAGCATCTTCATTTCCGTGATGTGAAGCTCTTGAATGTGCCGAAATAGTGCTGGCCAACATTCGCTGCCGTATAAAAGAACCGGTCGAATGATGCATATATGATGATTGTATATCAGCCCCTTGAGCTTGGGCTCTATTCTGCGGTCGCAGACCACACCTGTGACCTCCCGCCATTTGGCCCAGGCCGCACTTATTCGGCCATGGACATCGTGATAGATGCCTCCAGACTCGTGCATAACGGATCCAAGGTACCTGAACTTTTCTGACTTAACGGCTGGCTCAGGACCTATAAGGATCGTGCTCGAGTCCGGGCTCCCGCAGGCCATGTACTCGGTCTTCGACACATTTAGTTTAAGACCGCTGTTCTCAAGCGTACCCTTCCGGAGGTTCACTTTACGCTCCAGCGTCAGTCGGTTCTCGTCAATGAGTGCTATGTCGTCGACATACATCGTCAGCCGTGGAGGCTGCACTACATTGAATAAGAACGGACTAAGAGTCAAGCCCTGGTGAACCCCCATTGTAATCGGGACGGGTCTAGTGTCGCCAACAGCATTCCTAACCATAGAAGTGGATTCGTGGTACATGTCTCTAGTGTGAGAAACCTAGCCAGTGGTAACTAAAAAGAAAAAAATAAATTAAAAGCTTTTATTTAAACGCTTTAAAAAGGATAATTTTTTAGTTACGACGCATCGACGAGTCGACTCGCGGGGTCTGCCACACTTCCGGAAGAAACGTATTTGTTGGTTAGAAGAAATACATACTACTAACGCGACTGATTGTGAGTTCGATGCTCACCCGAGGAAATAAAATATATTTACCTACTTTTGTATTTCCATTTCTGCGCTGGTATCGAGAAATGCACGGCGTTGTGTTCCGCCATTCAACACGCAATACTTCCAGAAATTGGTGGAAAGTGGAGACCGGAGGGTCTTAACACCTAGACTCCCTGCCTTGTTATATGCTAAATGCCATATGACCTAGACACATAAAAATATTTGAAAATAAAAAGCGTGGTCCTATCAGTAAACAGTTATGATTCTAGACATTTATCGAATATAGAATTTACTACAATTTTATCTTTCTTTACCTCTGTCTGCCTCAATGACATTTCTAACTCATATTTATATTCATTTTATGGGGTTACTTATATCTCTAAAAATAACAACTTTTATAACGAGATGCGATAAAAGTTGAGAACTCTGAGATATGTTTGAAATATGTTCATAAAAACGACTCTAAGAGGTTATTACTAGAATATAATATAATGTTTTACTTTTAATGACCATGCCCTTGATATGTTGTTTATTAATATTATTGTAAAGTAATATTATTTTATTAATATTATTGTAAAGTAGTAAACCAACATTGTCCTTAAAAAAATAGATAAATAAATATCTTTCCTTTTCTTTAATTGACATATCGATATTTTTTTTATATTTTTACAAACGAGCTTTTAACGGTCTTCTGATAAGAGAGTATCCACATTTATTCTGGTACACAGGGCCATAGTTTTAATTTGTTCCTTCATGAAGACTTCATATAAAAAAATCCTATCCTACTTGGATATCTGTCAAGTAGGTAATTATCATATCATATGTAAATATATTATATTATTATATGTAAATGTAATTTTTACGGAGACCGACAGATAAAGCTAAAAAAGGAATTAAAATAAATAACACTATAAAACTTAATAAACATTTTATTTCAAGTACAAAAAAGGTAATTAAATTACAAACTATGTCACAAGCAGAAACAACAATTTCAAACACGTAAGTGAGTTTCAAAACTAATAGATGCAGCAATAGTTCTTATTTTCCTTTTAGAAATAAAGAACCAATATATTAACTACATTGCATATTTAGAAATAAACATTTTACAGACTTAAGACTTAAATAAAAAGATATTATCTGCAAGGTCCTAAAAATATTGATATTTTAATTTTTTATTTTTATACATCTCAATTAAGCAGTTATTAGCTAACAGTTGCAATCCAGTCTTTGGTGAAATGGCACAAATATACAAAACATCTTTTGTGCCAAAAAATTATATAAAAATTAAAATATGTTTATTACCTATCTTTGCGTCGCGCAATCGAATAATAAGCTTGAATCAAGTAAATAGTCCAGACATAATAAGAGATTTTAGCTACAACAATTTAAAATTATATATAAGACCTATGAAATTGCCATCACACAATTTCTTTTTTAATATGAAAGCTTAAAACTTAAACTAAAATAGAAATGCATAAAGTATGATATAAGTATTATTTAGAAATATCGGACTTAAATTATAATGCATTGGAAAATACGTTCACATATTTTGTTCATTATTAACAATAGCACAATATTTAAAAAAAGGGATTATAATTAACATTTATTAAAACAATAATTGACATGACTTTTTATATTCTTTTTCTTTTATAATCAAAATTATTTTTAAACTCAATGAAAAAAAATTATGATGATTTAAAAAAAACATGCAATCTGTATTTCAAATGCCTAATAAACAATTTCTAGAATTACATCTACTGGTATTGGGAATCATTCCTGGACTATTATCACTGAAGTGGACTATTCCACGTTATCACAGCCACTGTACAACATGGCGTCCGTTTGGACTAAACTTTTCAACCTATCCATATTCTACAATAGCTTAAATATAAATGACTTAAAAATTATATTTCTTATTGCTTTACTTATTAAATTAAATTGCAAGTATTTTTACAGAATCCGTAGTTATTTATAAACTAGCAAGATAAAAATAAAAGCCTCATAATAAAATATTTCAAATAAAAATGACTTCTCATTTTCGTTTAAAATGCAAAATTATATTTCATGTAAAATATGGATAAGTAAAAAAAAACTAAAAACGTAGTTTAAGAATCTTAAAAAACTATACTTTCGAACACAATACTGACTCTCTCGATCTTAACATTTACATTTACAGTATGTTTCACATTATTATTATTCACCGAAGTGTCTACTAAGCGGCAGTTTATATTGTGGGAAAATTTTAGAAAACCTTTAATTTATATTTCGTATATAAAAAAATCGGCCAACTAATGAAAGTTGACAAACACTAATAAAAGTGGAGAAACTTAAGCTTAAATTAGCACTCACTTTGTATGATATAACAAATATATATATTTTTTTGTGATATACTAATAAAATTTAGAGTTTTTGATTTTTCATTTATTTATAATGTAAGTTCTCACTTTTTATCAAATTAAAGAAATATTTAAATTGATTGAGACAAGTCGATTCCAGAATTCGGCGAAAAATGAGGAACGGCTCAGCACTAGGTTAGATACCTTAAACAAATCTTACAGCTATTTAAATGTGCCACAGACAATATTAAAACTAGTAGTAGTAATAAAAGAATAAATACTTAAATTAAATTACATCAGTCTATTTAGTGGAGTTGCCGCTACCGACTTTGTTTTTGATCCATTTGGTAGTGCGAGAGAGAATGTCGGGCCGTAGTGACGGATCTTGCCACGCTTCGATATTTACTCTTTTGATTTCTTCACAGGATATAACGGGATTGCTGGAATAAAAAATAAAATGTTAGATTTTAATCTACACTTAACTAGGTTCCCTCTGCTTTTGCTGATGTTTATATGGGAGATACAGTGTAAAGCAAAAAAATGCAAAACTCCGATACATTTTGTATTTAATGCCAAAATTTCTTTTCATCTTATAGATTCGTGGAAGTGAAAATAATTCGTTGAATCAGTACTGAGCACAAGCGTGCAATTTGATTTGTTGATTGTGGTTCGATTCCCACTCGGGAGAATGAAGTATTTAATATTTTTATTTACTCGCTCTGGCGCAAAGCGCGGCGTTCAGTTCAGCCACTGAACACCATATGCCACGAATATTAGAAAACGGAAGTGTCTTAACAAAAGGATCCACTCACCAAATAAAATAAATTGATACCCTCAAGTGAAAGTTGATAAATTCAATTAATGCATTCAATTTGATTCACATAAAAATTGATTGTAAATAGTTGATTAAAAATAAAAATTACCTTTCAGAAGGAGGCTGGAAAACATCTTTCTGTATAGCAATAATATCAGTATTTTCACAAAGCAATTGCGATAAGGAACTTCGTTTTATTTCAGCAAATTGTCTCTTACTGAAACCACCTGCTTCATCAGTGTGGGTGTAGAAATAACGGTCACCTACGCGTGTCCGCCATAGTTGCTCTCCTAATAACAAAAAATATATTATATATATATGATATATTTCTTAGATCGTCATGGCGTCAGTCCAAAGTTAAAATCTTAAATGTTCATTATACATTTATATGTGTTGACATACTAAAAAAATTAATAATAGAGTAATTTAATAATTATTTATAAATATTCCAAATCCTACTAATCTTACAAATGTGAATTTGTGAGAATCACAAATTTTATTTATACGCAAAAACTACTGAAAGAATTTAGATCAAATTTTACAGCTTGTTCATCAGAATAACACATAGGCTAATTTGTATAAATTGTTTGTATAATTTGGATTTATATGTATAAAAATAAGCTCAAGCGGACGAAACTTCGTTTGAGGTGCTAGTATTTAATAAGCTTGACCTATTTTTTCATCACAGGTAATATGACTGGGTCTCTGTATCTTAAAATAAATATTTTACAAATGTTAAAAAACTTACGTATCAAACAAGTCGCAGTGGGACCGATTAAGGAGCCTTCAAGTGGCATTTCCGCCATTAAACCAACAACCAGGTCAATGTCGCTAGGATTTTCATATAATTCTTCAAGTTTCTCTACCGTCTGTAATAAAGTATACAAATTAAATTTCTTAACATAATTTTTAAATGTTAACAAAATCTTGTGACATTTCAAAGTCAAGTCAAGTAATAGAAAAAAAATATTAGCATATTATTCAGACAAGGACATTGAACTTTAAAAGCAAAAAATCGGAAGTTCCTAATAATAATGTCGTGTATTCAATCAGGAAACTATTTACATAACACATAATATGATAAAAATTATATATGAAATATATGAAATTAATATCAAAATAATAAAATTTAAATATCACAAACTACAAAGATTAAACGAGACGTTGTTTTTCCATCATATATTTTGGGTCCCCGATATTTCGAATAATTTATATTATATCAACATTTTAGGGCAAAATATATGTGAAATGAGACACCTTTCCTACTATTCGCAATTTTCAAAACATGTATTGAACGGCGGCTTTCACACTGCGCTTTGTCTTCTTACTAGATTGAGGAAATGAAAATAATCCATTCCTCGAGTGGAAATCAAACTCACAACCGTCGCGTTTACAGGCAAACGCTGTGCTACGAGAGCTTTTAAAGTATAAGCTAATTTCATTTAAACCGAAAACCAACCTGCACATGCATAACGTCGTTCAATTGTCCAAAAGTCGTTGGTAAAGGTAATCCACACATCGTTCTGTAATGCGCATATCCGGGTAAGCCATGGTCGCGACCACGCTGTATATCTAACGCCACCACGTCCAGACCACCGAAATAATGGTGACGGAGCTGAAAAGAAAAAAAATGGTTATTAATGTCAAATATTAATCTAAGTAGATTTGAATAACCTTATAGTAATGAATGTGGAAGAACGGAGTATAACGTTTCTAGTGTTCAATTCTTATACGAGGAATGTAATTTCAATAATTAATTCTTGCACGTTAATTTATATGCATATCATATTATTTCATTATCCATACTAAATAGTATAAAAAAATATACAAAATAAAAATAAATATAGTTCCAAATATATCATACTAAATTCTCAAACCTAAAACTCAAATAAATTATGAATGTAATTTATATTAAGAATTATTATTAAAAACCAATAACACGAAGCTCAAACAAATTATGAATGTGATTCATAATATCACGTAACGTTGGCGTTTTTTTATGAACAATGTGTCACAAGAGTCAATTAACAACAAAAAGTTAAACAAAGTATTGTTATTCAACGTGAACAACAAAATGGAACTGCGCAATTATAATATAAATATTTAATTAGTTAATATGTCCGCAAACAACACAATAAAGAATAAACACTTTAATTATTTAATGCATAATATAAAACTATAGTTTTATTTTCATTTTCAGCCTCACGTATAATAAGATAGGGGGAGGAAATTTAGTGGTAAGACACTCCGCTCTCCATTTACAGCCGAATTTTTGAGGCATTTCATATTGCTTTGGCACCAGAGCGAAGAAATATAAAATAATCATAAATAACATTTCATCGATTTGTACGTATACATTAAAAATTAAACATCATTTATTACTTACATCGTCATCATAATTGAAGTCCAATCCTTGACTCTTCTGACTGACCATCCCTCGTAATATATTCTCCAGGCCTTTCTTCTCAGTTAATAATTCAGGTTTAAAATAGTTTTGGCCCAGCCTATGTGACGTCACATTATTAGTTTCATCGACCATTTCGATATCTTGATCTAATAAACTATTAACGAAATGGAAAGCGGCGGTCGCGAAAGAGTTGGATATAGTGGGATCGATATCCTGATTGTAACCAACGTCGTAGCTCTCATACAATTCGTCGAAAACTTTACCTAAAAACAATCAAAAGAAATGATAATTAATTAATTGATACCACAAGTAAATAATAATTACCATTATTAAACAAAATGAATTAATTTGTTAAAAAAAAAATAAACTCCTTATCCCGGATAGCAGGGTAAACAGAAAGTTTAAAGATAATTGTCACCCAAATTCGAGACATTGATGATTGGTGTAACTCAACGCCGCACATTATATTTCCAAAGTGGGAAATATAAATAACCCAATTCCGTTTGTGAGGATCGAACCCGCTAAATATTATATGAAAAACGAAATGAGGCAGCGGTTGCGGGTTCGATTCCCATTCGAGGAAGTGAAGTATTTATTAAGGCGTTGAGTTCTGCCATTCAATACGCAATCCAGAATTCGGCAGAAAATGGGGAACGGATTGTCTTAACATTAGATTCCCTCTGCCTACCCTGTTGTGTGCGGGATACAGCGTGAAGCTGACAAAAAAAAACGAAATGTTGAAATGTATAATAAATAAATTTAATAATTTGAATCAGTATCTATGAAAAGTATCAAATGATTGATATCGTCAAACGTAACTATAAAATGCATGTCTCTGCAAAACATTATTTGTAATATAATCTATAAAGCCACTTAAGACAGAGAATAATAACAATAGAAATATAATAGGTACATATTAGTATAATAGGTACATATTAGTCTACTTTACAATCACGCTGTATTTGAATCACGATCACGAGACGAATGCATGGAACTCAAAGTGCAAGCCACCATATAGTCTAGAATTCTAGATCATTAGTTTTTACGTCTATACACTTTACATGGATAGCTTGCGGTATATTTTCCTCAATTTATTACAAAGAATGTTACGTCATATGTAGTTTTGGATTTGTATAAAATTCCCCCCCTTAATAAATTATGTGTGAGTAATAATAATTGAACAACTATTTGAAAATCCAATATGAATAAGAAAAACATAAAATAATATTTCGTAATTTAGAACAATGATTATCTAATAGTTTGCAAAGAGCATTCATTACATGCAGCATAAATTACATGGATTCAGAAAGATATTAGACTCTTGCTAAGAAAGCCATTTATTATATAGCAATATATGACGAATTATAACCAAATTAAAATATAACTATATTAACGTGTTTGGAACTTACCAGTCAAGGCAGGCAGCCATTGTCTAAATGTAATATGCTGTAATTCAGCAATTACAATTCTTCTAGCTTCATGGTACAATTTATCCGAATTCCAGCTTGGATTCAAGGAAGCTAAGTTTCTGGCTATACGATTGTGTTCTCTAACCCATAAAGAATGGAGGCTAGTTAACCATGGATGCATGTTGGCACGGATATCACCTAAAATTTATAGAATTGAATATTTTTTTTTCATTAGGAATTGTGTTATTTTTTTATTTTACTTTAGGAATCTTAGAATTAACTTTTATTAGGCAAAAGCTGCATTTCACTACATTCTCTTTCTGCAAAAAGCTTGCTTCTTTATGCAAAGAAAAACGGAAGATTTTTGTGTAACTAAAGATATAAAGTTAATATAATAGTAAATAAAGAAAACTTACCAGCATTGAAGCAAGTAGCCGAGTTGCTATCAACTAGGCACTTCTCAATAGGAGTAGCAGCTAAAGGTAAAAGTTCTTCATCATCAATCACTACAGTTTTAAGTAACCCGCCGGTCTTCTCACGCAAAGCTGCCGCGTCTCTACTGTTTGAACCGTAGATATGAGAACCGTCTAGGAAATGGGTAGCTTGATTCATCTGTGGACAATAGACAAACGAAAGATATTTTAAAAACAATATATAGTTAATAAAACAATAATATATAGTTTTCTCACTATCTCTTTAATTTTTAGTAAAAGTACAATAAAGAATTGGGTTACAAGTAATCGTGTTCTTCTTTCCACACAAGTTTAAAAGTCTATCAAGGGTGGTCTGTGGAGAAATCCACGGTGCCATTTTGTATAACGAAACCTACTTTTATTGTTAATTTTTTTTTGAGTAATGATGAAACCTTCGTGTTATAAATAACCTACAAGTATTTTTGAGAGAAACATTGTGGCCTTTAATTTTTTTTAGAAATACACAAAACATTTTTCTGCATCGTAATATCAACTATTTTTTTCATTTTTCTAGCTTAAGATCTGGAATGAATATGTATGAAGATTCCATATAGTAATGGAATATTTTCATGACGTTAAAAGGCAGATAACAATCAAAATAATATTCTTTGATATGATAATAAAAATAAACATAAGATAACGAGTTTAATAAACAGTATATCACTTTTTATGTAAGTATTTAATTCTATGACACAGTAAGTTACTCATACAATACATATGAAGGCGTAAGCTGTGGAAACTAGTCATAAAGAAAATACACTTTAAATATATTTTACTTTGTAGGAATATATGAAAACTACACGAAAATTTATTTTCCCGTGTCTATGAGACTCCAAGCACGGAATGAAGTCATATAGTGATGTCCTTGTATGATCTTTACTTAGGCTGTCCAATGTCCATACAATGAAAACAACTTACATGTATGACCATATAACACTATAAAAACTATACACACGTGTCTATATTAAATTCTATACAAAGTTGCTGAGGCTAAGGTCAAAAAACATGTGAAACGATGGCTAATAAAAAGAATAAAAATAGTTTTTGTTACTTTTAGCAAAGGCTGGTGTTAATTATCTATCAGTCCATATTGTTAAAATAAAATAAAATATATTGTAATTATAATGATACTTATTCAGAATAAATGTCTATAAACTGACATAGTTTACCTACGGATTTCCGCACATAGCAGATTAGGGGCATAGGAAACCAGGGAACTTAGTGTTAAGACACTCCGTTCCCATTAAGACACTTCCGTTTCCCACTTTCCACCGAATTGTGGAATGGCGGAACTCAACGCTGCCCTTTGCTTTGTTACCAGAGCGATGAAATAAAAACATTAAATAAGAATCCTTAAATGAGAATCGAATCTACAATCTGTCGCATTTACAGTCGCACGCTTGTCCGCCTGGACCAAGAGTCTTGGCCTCGTTATGCATTGTTTTCCATGAATTCGTTTACGTTTAAAATATCTTTTTACATGTTTTATGTAAGCAATATGCTGTATCAAGTTGCATCCGTAATACGCAGTAAGTAAATGGCAATATTTGCAAATATGATTTTTAAATATCAACAATAAACGCGATGAAAACATTACGTAATAATACGTAATACGTAATTATATTTTTTTGTCTTTTTTAGCTTCACGCTATATCCCGCATGTAGCCTAGTTAAGACACTCCGCTCTCCAATTTCCGCTGAATCCCGGAGACATTGAGTGCCTCGACAACAGAGCGATAAATATTAAATATGTTATTTCCTCGATCCTCGAGGGGATCGAACCCACGACCTGTCGCGTTTACAGTCACACACTTTTAAAATATTATTAGTATTCCTATATTGACAATTATTATTACAAATAGCAACTTTAAATTTAAATTGTATATTTAAAAACAATAAATAATATCTACGTAGTTTTCACAGCTAACGACTCGGTGTTAACCTTGTATCAGTTTACTCGCGTTGTTATTTGTTTGCGTATCCTATACAATACTAGTAAATGTTAGATAATGTATATAAAATGTAATGTAAGTAAAATTGCGCAACAAGACTGGTTGTGTCGATCCCCACTCGAGGAAATGATCGACTTCCTCCACTCAAAAAAGCCACCAAAACTCGGCGGAAAACGTGAAACGGAGTGTTTCAGCGCTAGATTCCTAGAGCTTCTGCCTACCCTGCTGAGTGCGTGATACAGCGTGAAGCTAACTTATATATATAGGAACTTTGGAACCAAACATAATAAACACAATATACAAAATAGTAAATTATATTAACACTTGCAAAAAACAATACAATAACTATAAATTAAAAGGTTAAATAAACACGTAGTATTGATTGATGCCAATAATTCTCAATAAGGATACTAACAACAAATATTAATTTGAAGCGCAAATCAATAAGTCGAATCTATTACATGTATTTAAATATGAACGTGGACATTTTAATATAACATTTATAATTATTATACGAACAAATTTTGTATTTGCCTGTTATTTTAGTCTGTCTTTCAAAAGTATTTTAAGTGTATAATATACTAGTCACACATGCCCGGCTTCAACCGCTTGACCTTATTGCTTATACTATAGTCAAATTATTAAAAAAAACTACGAGTATGTATATTTTTTTGCATAATCTGTAATTTTGATGTATTAGCTGTATAGTTACATCTAAGCCCTTTCAGTAATTTTGGCGTAAAATGGAACATCAATCCCCACAAATTTTCATATTTATAATATTATTAGTATTTATTATCCTATAGTTAAATAGTATGGGACCTAGGACTACCGGCCTAATAATAAATACACTATATTAGTGAAAGAATAGAAAAGACGTGACAAATATGTATTGTATTTCACATAAGCAGGAATATAATTAAGGTAGTTAGGTATAAATAATAATATTTTCTCATTATATGTGTCATATCTTTCCTTACACGTGCTTTGTTTTACGACAATAACAAGACAATCCTCGTCATAGAGTTGTCATAACGTTTTTTTATCTATCTATTACTGTAGTCTTTTGTTGGGATTTAAACCATCGTATCGTATATGTTAACCTTCATGTACTTGAGGCCAATTATGGCGCAGGGGCACTAAGTGTGATTGTAAAATCGACTGGTTATGGGTTCGATCCCCAATCGAGAAGATGAAATGTTCCACCACTCAACACGCAATGCCTATAGAACTGGAACTACTGGAAAGTGGGGAACGGAGTGTCTTAACACTGATACCAATAACAATTATAACGTTAAATGGAAATATGTAGTAAATATTGTTATTATTAATTAACTTGAAATAGATGAAATAGCTTCAATTATTCTCAGTAACGTTATATTTGCAATTCTAATAATTACCTATTATATCTTATTAATACAAACAACAATAATTTGTTTAATTAAACTACACGTGACTGTGCACATCTACAAAGTTCATGTTAATTTCTATGATTCTGTTGTTAATGTTATAATAATCGATATTTTACATTCATTCGATATTGAATCATCGATATAAGAAGAAGGAAACGATAAAATAAACACGTTATTTTATATTTATCAATATAAATTACAAACAGTTTTAATATGTAAATTATTTTGAAACATAGGAAGTGAATAGTTGGAAGCAAACGGCAGGCTTTTATTAAGAGAAACAACTCAGTTATTTTAGTTAAAACAATAAAACAATTTAAAATTTTGTTATTACCTATCAAGTTTTATTTTATCTGTTTACTATAGTTTACTAGAAAGATAAAATCAAGAATTAGAAATTGCAATAAGCATTATAACTCCTTTATACGTTTTAAAAGTATTTTATAAAATAGTTGCGAATTCATATCCAACCACAAGTTACATCTCAAAACGGACAAGCAAAAAACATTGTAATTGCTAAATTTATCTCCTTAAATATTGGAAATAGGATAAAGTCTGAAAATCTGTGAAAATATACAAAAAAAAGCTATAACAATTTTAAGCTCACCTGTTCAGCAGCTCCAAAAGTACAGTCGCCTCTATAAGTGGTCACAGAACGAGTATATTCCATACATGTCGCCTTATCACTGAATATCGGGTCCTTATCAGGTATGGATATTGTCATACAACTCGGATGTAGGTAGCGTGGAGCCAGGCTAGAGCCAGAGTTGTCGCAGCAACGTATCGGTTGATTTGTGTGAACTAAAATAATTAATTTATTTAAGTGTTCTGTCGTTGATAGTACCTACTATTATAAAGTTGATAGCATTTTTTTGTTTATAATATTTGATGTTTATAAAATCTTATTTTACCTGTATTCTACAAATTAAAATGAAAAAATAATATGGAAAATGATTAAAGAACAAAAAGCTTACCATGAAGTTATTTAACAATATTTTTGTTTATTTATTTAAAAAAAAACTAATTATATATTTATACTTACTCGTCTTACGAACAGGTGTATGAACTAAATCATGGTAAACGAACTGACTCCACACTGGCAAGGCGATAGTTCTCTTGTTTTCCGGCACATCCAAATTATTACCGAGCACTACGCTCACCTGTCTTGCTGAAGGTAAGTCCTTGTGACTCACGGCGCGACGAGGCTAAAATGTCATTTTCAGTTTTATTTATAGAACATCTATGATTATTTTCCTATACATAAACGTAATAATATCGTGACAATCATATTGCAGAGATATTGCGAGGACAGAGAATAATAGAAATGCAACAGCCGTCTCTTAAAAAAATGGAATTAACAAAAGAAGTAAACAAGGTTTTAGGTAAAATGTGAAATTATTAATTTAAATTAAATTAATTTCCATATTCAGCGGAAAGTACAGGGTCAATTAATATCATTAAATTTTATTTTCTTATTTCATTTTATTTATTACTTGTTATTACTGAGCTCTACAATTTTACAACTTTAGGTACTTAGGTACTATAATTAAATCTCAGAAAGAACAATGCACCGTTTATATTATAAAATAATTAATATTTTTTAAAATTAATATTAATAATTAAATATTTTAACTTACTTCTTCAATGCCATCATGATATCTGGGGTGCAACAGCCGCTTATAACCAGTAAGAGTCTGACCCCAAGAGGACCGTACCGGGTTATTACAAGAACCATCAAAAGTTCGATACTTAGACGACATTTTGTTTGTACGACAAGTAAATCTCTCCAATTGTGCGCATTCTGGGCCATATTCACTTTCTCGCAAGTTTAATGTGCTTATAAAACTCGCACATTCATCCGTCGCAAGCCCGTATCTAAATGAAACATGGATTTCGATAACTTTTGTGCCAATATTTATACAAGTTAAATAAATATTGTTATTAACAATTAGTCTACTCAGTATTTTTTTATTATTTTAAACTTCATGACAAGAAAATAAGAGAACCAGTCAAAGTACCATTAGTAAAAAAACAACCAACAAGAATACACTGTTGAGCAGTTATACAAAAAATCATTGATAAATTAAAAATATTTCAAAACAAAAAACACAAACCTTGTGCATCGTGACCAGACTAGATTTTGCGAGGCTTTAGTAATTGTCATCGATGACTTCTCATATTTCATCGCATCATTTGATGGGCACCCATGTATCGCTAAACCTTGGGCCGTAGAACCAGGTTTTGGTTTTATTCCAGAAATTTCCAAATTTTCTTCCAATCGCTCAAGCATATTTACCGTCATTTTGCTTATGCCGAGTGATCTGTTGGTATGTTGTGCTGTTATAGGAGGTAATTTTTTCAGCATCTCTGCACTTGGAAACGGGAAATCATACATGGGTGGTGGATGGATAATATCTGTAAAAAAATCTTTGATTAATATTTATCTGAATTTACTTAGCAGAAGTTGAAGACAATGTTTTATGCATACCTGTAGTTAGTATCAGGTTCAATGGATATGGAGCGACGTGAGTTCCAAACGTCACTCCAGCCCATAAAACTACTCCCAGTAGTACCATCTTCGTCATTTCTTCCAGAATACTAGAAACAAAATTGTTATTTAGAACTGCGAACTAATAGAGTACAATTTTTAATAACCGTTTAAAGAAACTCACATTCGACGAATTTTAATTAACAACATTCGTTACTTTAGTATTAAGAATGAAAACTAACTGATGAACAACTCTGGCAACAAAGAGTTTATATGAAGAACAACATTACTTGGGGCTATCTATTGAGACCTCTGATGTCTTGCCCTCAAGATTATAGGGCATTTCGTCATGATTACATCGTGCAGGTTCTTGGACTTGTGAGACGAGCCCCCGGATGTGATTGGAAAGAGACAAAACAAAAACACGTTTACTAGGAATTTGATATACTCGTATTTATGTAGATTTTTAGAGCGATCAAGAACAGTCAACAGATAAGCAATCTTTTAATTATTATGTTTTGATTCCTTTTGACCAGTCATTAGTCCATGTCTTGCTGGATCATTGATTAATGGTACGCCAATGTCAATGGTACGCTATATTTGTATAAACGTACTCGCGGCTTCGCCCGCTTGAACTACATAATTATTAATTCACTAATCTGTTTACTGTGTGCGTCTGTCTGTAACATTTTGTTTGACATGCGATTCTTTTTAGAAAAAGATATGAAAGCAGATAAGTATATTAATAATTATATAATTCAAGCTAAGCCCCGAAGAGGTTTGCTAGTCTGCAATATTTACATTTTCTTCTTAACATAAGTAAGGGAGGAAACGTAAATAATGCCTAATCTTCACATATATGTAAACTAAGCATAATTTGAAATAAAGTGGGTTTTTTTCGTATTACAAAAAAAAGATAAATTCAAGCATAATTCAAAGAATCTTGAGCTTTCTAGACTGTTAAGTAACATAACATAGATAACAATTACGACGTAAATTTCTCTAAGCAAAAACAAACAACAATATGAGAAGAATAAAATAAACATTGCCTTATTAAATCGTTTTTATATTTAAACATTGTAACCATGAGCGTATCTAGAAACATTGTGCCTGGACTTTAGCTTTGATATTGCCGTGTAAAAGTGTTTTTTTTTAATTTTTCAGGTTTTTTTCAGTTCCACACACAATCAGAGTAGACAGGGGAAAAGACTTTGTTCTTCATTTAATTAAAGCTTTTTTTTTGTAATCAAATTTTCTGGGGTGGACGGAAGACTATGCTGGGGTGGACACGGACCACCCGACCACCCCGTCTCCTACGCCTATTGTAAAAGCTGTGCTGCTCGTTCCTTTTCTTCACAAAATATAAATATTTACTTTATAAATCGGAAATCGATTCAAAGAAAAATTCAGAGAAAAATCCTGAAAACAAATTTTCGTATCCATCTACAGCTAACTTTAGGCCGACCAAAACTTGTTGACCATACTGTATTGTCTTCTAAAAAAATTGTCTTCTAATTTGTGCTAATTCCGCGTTTATAATCTTTACTAGTCCAGTGGAATTAGAAAGCTAATTAGCGAAATCTTGCTCTTTAAATGCATACAAATATGAGTAACCGGTATATTAATATAAAAGTAATACTTATGTATTCGGTTTTGAAAGTTTTGAAAACATATTTTAGTTTCTTTTGTATTTTATTTTCTACAGTCTTGTTTTATTTTTTATTGTTGTATTTTTTGCGTATTTAATGCTAGCTTGACTAACAAAATACTTCGGTAGTCACGGTTTGTTTAAGTTTTTCATATTTTATTAATATTTCTACAAAATCGACACGACAATTTATTAGTTTAACTAAACAAACTTATTGTATACAAACAGCCTGACATTCCAGCCTGAATTTTATTTGAAATGACAACAAATAAAATTTTAATAACAAGCAAATTTCGAAAGCAATCTATTGAATGCCAGAAACACAACCTCTTCATATTCAAAGCCAAGCTTTAACTTACGTGGAATGTTCTCCACAACCCTCGCATTCCGACTTCCTTCTAGAACATTTCTCTGGTGACCGATCCTTAGCAGTGGCATCGGCGTTCAACATCGACTTTCCTTCGATGATCCGTTTAAACAACATAATAGCAGAAGCAGTATTTGTTGTTTACGACAATCTCTTTTGTGGCGAATGTTTGGTTTGTATAAAATAGCTGCAGGTGACACTTCCCCGAAGGAACGCTGTTCCATTAGATTGGCAGAGAAGCCAATTCCACTTCAGCTGCCAAAACAGCACTGAACTGGATGTTATGGTGAATGCGGACTGCTGTTCTACAATTGTGAACGAATGCGCAACATACCCCCTCCGCGCCCCGCTTAATAACTACCGTCACAGACTATGAATATGAGTAGATTCATTTTGTTTTGAACCTATATAGAATAAGGTGTTTGTAGTTATTTAATTTTTAAATATATAGAATTACTATAAAAATATTTATTTTCGCTTACTAATTCAAATAAAAACAATTAGCTATGTAAATTTAAAGAACAAATTTTTTTTTTTATTGGATATCCAATACTATTCTGTTCCAATACCAATCAGTATATACTGATATTTTTACTCTACGTTAACATTCACCGTGAGAGTCTTTTTTACTGTTCAACTAGTAAACAACTGAAAACCATTAAACAGTAATCAACTCTTATGATAATTACACGATTTTCGTAAACTATTATTTTCAAGTATCAATATAAGACGTACAAAAAAAATAAATGTTTAATTTATATCATTTTAAGATATAATCGTACATGATCCCATAAGTAAAAGTACAAATTTAGCTTTTTCAAAATTCGTATCGCGATCACATCACCTCATAGAAACATACATCATAATATTTCATCATTGAGAAATGCTCAAGACAAAGCGAAACCACGGCACAAAGAATATAACAAAAATATAAGAACAGCTACGAAGGCTCTATAGCACGTGGACCGCGCATGAACAGTGCACGGCCGGCGGGGGCGGCGGGGCGAGGGGCGCGCCCCCTCTCTCGCCCCCTATCACGCGCGACACGCGTGCCCAAGCCGGTTTGACGCCATCACCCATTGCCATTCGTCGACAAAACCATTGCAATTTGCAATTAATTAATGTTTATGTTTATGGGAATTGCAACGAATTAACGAGAATTTTTTATTTGTAATCGTTGTAAAGCTTGCTGGTATTTTGTTTTTTTTCTTTTCATTTTCACGCTCTATCCCCCATGTGTCAGGGTAGGCAAAGGGAGCCTAGTGTTAAGATGCTCCGCTCCTCACTTTCTATCAATTCTAGAGGTTTTGTTGACTTCAATTTTCATTTCCTCAAGAGGGAATCGCAACTACAACCTGTCGCGTTCAGTCACACTTTGTGCCACTGCGCCACGACTGGCCTCAAGCTGGTATTTTTACTTATATTTACTACTTTTGATATTATGTGTAAATACTGTGTCGATAAATTAAAATACAAGCTTACAATAAAATAAAGAAATAATTTTATGTTAAGTAAGTATATGTATCTATAATTAAAAATGTATATGAATAAGCGGTAAGCTATTTTGTAAAGAGAAAGGTCAAGGTAGAAAGTATCTGATTTGTGTATCTTTTCAAGCCACGAATAAATTTGAATATAAAACAAGAAAGACAAATCTTATATTACTATTTTATTAAAATACGTATTTTAGTAAAATTACAATTTACCTTTACTGTAACAAACTTTACATTCTTAGTGCCATAATGGCATAAGTAAATAATAAATTTTACTTACTTAGGTAAAACTTATCGCTTTCTTTGTAGAATTATAATATGTAGAATTTTTTTATTGCTATATCTGTCCCTGGAACTAGACCTCCTATATTACCTACCTATATTATAAATATATACAGTATATTATATTATATGCATAAAACAATATAAATATAAATTAAACAATATTATTACGTAAACTTTTGTCCACAGGTGTCTTCGTGTGGTGGACCGTGGAAAGTGCATTAAAATGCACAAAGGCTAACCTTTTTAACCATTTCTTTAGCTAATAATCAAATTCATAAAATTTTCTACATCTTATAAGACTATACTATAGTCTTCTGGAGAGGGCACGGACTATCCAGTCCGCTTACCTCTCTGTAAGAGACTATTGTCGAGGCATATCCATGGACGTAGGGAAGACCACATAAAATTAGTACATGAGGCCAGTCGTGACGCAGGGGCAACGGTAAGCGCGACAGGTTGTGGGTTCCATTGCCATTTTTATTTCTTCGCTCCAGAAATGACCTATGAGCGCGGCGATAGGTTAAGACACTCAACATGCAATGCTTTCATAATTCAGCGGCAAGTCGGGTTCAGAAGTCTTAATGGGAACGGAGTGTGTTAACATTAGGTTTCCAGGTTCCCTCTGTCTACCCTACTCTGCTATATGCGGGATACAGCATGAAGCTAAAAAAAACACAATATAAAATATATAAATGTGGTGTCGTTGGACACAAGGTAGGAACGAAGTTCCTTCGACTAATGTAGAATCGACACAAATTGCAAAAAAAGTCGTGCTCAATTTTATGTAGGTTTTCTTAATTTTTCTCTTAAATTTTGCTGATTAGTTTTTGTTTAAGTACAACAAAGTATTTAGGAAATTCAGTATTTTAGGAAATAATAAATTACTTAGAATAAAAAAACAACAATAACACACAATCATGCAAAAAAAATGATGAGAGAACGAAAAGAAAGAGGGAGAAAGAGAAAGGTATTATACACTACTCGTCTGTGTATGCGACTGTCGCGCCTGCGCACGTCTCATTTAACGGTTTTATTCCACGCATTTTTCTTACGGTTTTACTATCACATTTTTTTCAGTTCGGTCAGGCAGCGAAATCCCTATCCCTTCCAAGCCTGCCGTAAGGAACTTCGTTCCAACAAAACAAAAATGCTACCATTTTTTACTAGAACGTAGTTACTATAAATACTATAATAAAAATAAATGCAGTAAACTTAATAACAATATTATGATATTCGAATCATTATCTATGATATAGAATTTTATGTACGGTAGCATTTCAATAAGATAATATAAAATAATCACTTTTCTATTTTTTAAATGGCAACATTAATCAATATATATTCATATAATAGATTTAGACGTTGTCAAAAAAAAAGAAATAAACCAATGTAGTTTACTATCTGAATTGATCCAATTTGTCTTTATTGCCCTAGAATTTGGTGTTTTACGAATTTAATAAACAAAAATAATAATTATGGCGTCTCATTTAAGTACGAAAGATCGCTTGCTATCGATAATTGATGACATGGAACTAATAGCAAAGTATGTTTTCCTATGTTATCTTGTAAACTTATGATTCCTTGAAATTTTTAACATAATAATGCTTACTATTATTTTAGAGAAATAATAGAAGTATCTATAGCTCCAAAATCACAAAAGCTATCAGCAGCTGACCACGCACAGTTAACAGATTTGTTATTAGCCAAAGATGCCGAGTTGAAGAAAACTTT
This sequence comes from Heliconius nattereri, assembly GCA_013403645.1. Lineage (NCBI taxonomy): Eukaryota > Metazoa > Arthropoda > Insecta > Lepidoptera > Nymphalidae > Heliconius > Heliconius nattereri. The sequence continues at coordinate 5,205,508 of JAAIXI010000222.1, read as the reverse complement.
AGAATTAGCAGATGAACAGGCAAAAATACAACAAAAGATGAATGAATTAAAAGCTGAAGTTGATAACAAGGTACTTTGTAGCATTTGTTAGTATAAGATAGTCAATATTGGAATATTTGCCAAATTCATAAGGACACAGAATATTTTCTTTCTAGGACCAAGACATTCACCACCTACAAAGGCAGTTGAAAGATGCTGAGCAAATCTTAGCAACGTCTTTATATCAGGCGAGACAAAAGCTTGCTTCTATAGTTAAGTCAAGAAAGAGACCAGTTCCTTCAGAAGAGCTTATTAAATTTGCACACAGGTAAAATGTTGTGGTTATTCAATTTATTTTATAATTCTTAAAGTGATATACAGAATTTTATCTTCTCATATCATATTAAATAAAAAGAGATGGGCTAATGCTGAAATATAACTCAATTTCTGAATTATTGTATAGAAATGCATGGGATATTCTTACCTTTTAAATTCATAAAACTTTTATTATAGAATAAGTGCATCAAATGCAGTCAGTGCACCACTATCTTGGCAGCCTGGAGATCCGAGACGTCCATATCCTACTGACTTGGAAATGAGACTTGGAATGCTTGGAAGATTATGTGATCTGCCTCTAAATGGGCATACTCCCTCCACATTGAATGACTTACATCGAATAACCACGGGCGGAGGTAATAAGACATTATTAGTAAATAAAATTCTTTTGTTTTCCTTTAATTATGTTTATCTAAATGATAATTTCCTTATAGTCATACTGTTTTAAATACAAATGTTCTCAATAATATTGATAGTTTTAGAAGGTATGTTATAAATGAGATCATTTTAGTTGAATTTATTATGGTAATTGTGTCACATGCTGGTAGCCTGCTATTTATTAAAAAATAAATTTATAATAAAGTTTTAACAATGATTTAGAATGGAAAATGCTTAATAATAATTTATTATTTATTTTATAAATCATAATGAATATCTAAATAGTTGTAAAGGTGTAAAATAATGTATTTAGTTACTTACACCTATAAATGTACCCATGCAGTTAGTGGTCCGGATAACCCCGAATTCAAATTACAACTGAAATACTGAGGTTTGCATAATTGAGTCTGCAATATAAATCAAGTTATTTGTCTGAATTTTCCATAGTAGTAGTATTTTAAATAAATTGAGGCAAGATCTGGCACAGGGGCATATGTGACTGGTTGTGGGTTTGATTCCCACTTAAGAAAATGAAATTTTTCATATTTTCATTGGCGGTCCGCCTCGGGTCCTAAGGGGCCTCCAAATGGTGTAAATTCCCCTGATCAAATCCTAAACAATTCTTTGAAAAAACGCATAGTATCTACTTAAAAGGAAGTTTGAGGTTGGAGGGGGCCTCCAATAAACAAATAAAATAAGTACAAGGATTATTGCAGCCTGTACTGGTAGTTTACATAATATTAATTAAAATTACTTTTATCCTTCTAATGTAAATCATTTATTTTGTATGCGGTTCCAGTTTCGTAGTTTTTTCACTTCAAGTTCCTAGGGCCTCCAGACCGACGTCATTTTATAAAAGTTTGCGTATTCACTAACCTGAAAGTGGGGCCCTTCCAGAAGTAGCGCAAAATAAAGGTACAGTACTGTTTCTGGGAAGATGATTGAGCCATCAGATCGATTTGGGTGCTTATAAGGGGTCTTAAAATAGTCCATAGTCCACAGCAGTTGCTTTATCTAAAAACCGCCATCCGCCGCTAATATGGAACGCAACAACGTGTCAAGTACGAACACTGTTTAAAACGCTAGTACCCAGACAGAAACTCCGCTTTGCAACGTAGAAAATTGGCTCTCTAACCGGACGATGCAGAGAACTCGCAGATGTGCTTATAAGATTTCGGGCCCACTGTGCTTTCCTCCTGGAAGCTGGAACGGCAATAAGTCCCGCAATAACGGGCAGGGTTACCGGCTTGCATACACCGGGCCCCCCTTAGGTAAAAACGGTGTGGCAGTAGTTCTTTCTGAAGAGCTTCACAACTGGCTTCTTGAAGCTGATGGTATAAGGGTGCTGATTGAAGGTCTATGCCTATGCGCTGCAGGCCGGCTGTAGCGTGTCCAAAAGAGAGTCATTCTGAAAGCAAAATGAAGAGGTTCTACTTGCTATAACCGTCTACCGAAATGGTTGTTGTTTGTTGGGGAAGACTTGGACGGTCACGGGCAGTAAGGCTGCTGTTTTAGATATGGTTTTAGATATGGTCTTCGTAATAGAGAGGGAGAAAATATTCTGAGAACCTATATTGCGTCTGATCTGGCCGTCGCGAATACGTTCGTCCGTCGTCAAGATGGTTTGGCCACGTTACGCGGATGCAATTGCCATGCTATATCAGCCCCTGGCGTGAGACCTATCGAACGCCGAAGGAAGCGCTGGTTGGATGTTGTTATGCAGGACATGAAAGCCAATGGACTCACCACCGAGGCACTTAAGACCGTGCAAAATGGAGTAGGTTGAGTAGGAAGGCAGACCCTGGAAATAGCCGGGATTAATGCCAAGAAGAAGAAGTATAGCGTATTTTGTCCCAATTTTAAACAATCTCTAGGACGTCTGGCAAAAGTAAAGCCTACGTAAAGGGTTTGGTTATATATATATATTTTTACATTTTTCTCATAAATATATTTAAATACGAGCATTTTTTACTTTAACGTAGGTGAGCGTGTACCTTAAATTGGCGCTATCTTTGAAAGGGCTTCACTTTCAAGTTAATAAGTACGCATATACTCTTACCTACATATTAATCTTCAAAATTTCAGCTTTACTAAAATGACGTAGGTCGGGGAGTCCTGGGATCTCAGTCTATTTTATTTTATTCGCGGAACTAATATTACTACAGCGTGTGAACTAGCTCATGATAATAAATTATTATCTATATTGGAACGCTCTGGCTGTAGTACTAGATAATCTGGTAGAAATTTACAATGGATTTGAGAATGATCAGGTTTTACATCTAGAGCAGATGATCTGCCTCCACCTGTACCTATCTATCAAATGGTAGTAATAGAGAATATCAGTGCTCGTACCATTCTTATTTTGGTTTTGATACAAATTCCTCTTTTCTTCCATACGTTATTTAGACGGATCACAGCTTCTTTTGTTATCCCAATTCGTCTCTTTATCTCGAGGACACCAGGATTTCTTTTGCTAAATTCTACTACATGTACTTTTGATATTTATTATTTTATTTTTCTATGTTTATGCAAGTTTAACTCAAACATGAATTACAAGATGTAAACTAAATAAGCATACACATTAATTTGTGGATGAAAAAAAAATGTGATATATAAATTTTTTTTACACTGGGGGGGCCTCATTCGACGACACCGCCCCGGGCCTCCGACGGGGTTAGTCTGCCCCTGGTGCTTGGTACACACACACACACACACGCACACACACACAACATATATATGTATATATATACTATGCACACATAGTACAGCATGAAACTAAAAAAATATATAGTTTTATTAATATCTTAATTTAAATATATTTCTAGTTCCAGCATCTACTCCAAATCAGTTTACATGGCATCCATCAGGTGAACTCCACATGTCGGTTGGCGGAGGTAACTCTGTCCAAATAGATGGCCGTGGCAAGGACGCACCCACGCAAGAGGATGTAGAAGTTATGTCCACTGACTCTAGTTCAAGTTCAAGCAGTGATTCACAATAACTTGTGTTGTGGTTAGAAGTGCAATTATATGTACTGATCATGCGACAGTGTAGTGCGAGAATATCTATATTGGAATTTAAATAGTGTGTACAAGACTTTAATTGTTTTTAATATTTATAACATAGTCTTAAATTTAAGGCTTATGTTTTTAAGCATTTTATATAGCCTCTTTATGTCATAGTGCTGTATTGATTTATGTTAAATAAAATTCAAGCATAGCCTGATAGTTGTGGATTTAATCCTCATTCAGGGGAATGATTTAAACTATTTTGGTTTCTGTGGTAGGCAAAAAACAGCATTGAGTTTATCCACTCAATTATTTTTTATATATGTAATGTAGTGTTGATCGACAGCAATTGGACCGAATCACTCAATAATAAATCCCTACATGTAAAGTAAATAAAACACTAAGTTCACAATAAGTATTGTATTAGCTAGGTAGCGTAACATGAACTAGACTTGTCCTATATATTTCCAGCCACCACCCACTTGAATTTATTTTATTAATTTACGAAATTATTTTGTAAATTTAAATCTACATAACAATCTTTGACAATTCATTAATTTATATTACTTTATATGTGACAATAACTAATCTACAAAAAGGCCGAACAGTAGGACTAGAATGTGAAGCTGAATAATTTACTATACTAAATATTGATATTGAATTAAATATGTTGTAAACATTGGAAATTTGATCTGGCATCAATTATTCTAAGAAACTTTACTCATTAAAATGACTGTACACAATAAAAACCATTTAAAATTTACATAAACCTAAGCAATTCTATATGAGTAATACTAGAAACTGTTTTAAAACCTTTATAATGAGTATATAACTTATAAAATTATAATTTATAAAATTACATTTGGTTTTTATTTACTAGATACCCATATTTTCTTTCGAATTCATAAGAATTTAATTTTAAGTTTGACGCATCGCGCGACTTAAATAAGTTTTTTTGGTTTGTAATTGTAATATATTAAAGAATATAATAATCATTTTGTGCTCATTATATTTCAAGAGACAAGAGTTTTATATTGAGATTTTTCGTACATTTAAATAAATACCTACAATAAATGCAATAAAAAATAGCAAAAGTTCGGTTAGCGGTTCGGTAGCAAAAGTAGGGAGGCGAAGAGGGGACTTTGTGAAGTCATTCGAGCGCATCAGATTAAGATACTGGGGATTCCTTGTATTCGGTTACGTGCTTCCACCAAATATGAGCTTCATATGTATAGCCGCGCGTCTAGGATAAAGGATCAGATTAGTAAAAAAAAATTGATCATCGGACATCCTCGAGCGCATCAGATTAAGGTAGGGTAAGTTAGTTATATGCTAAATCGTGTATATTCCACTAATCTGACAATTTGAGAATGACGCAAAGGAGGGGGAGGGCTCCAAAGTTGTAAAAAAAAAACGTTATCTGGACATTCGAGTGCGGCTAATTTTTTTTTATTTTGGAGGGAATCATTCAAGGATTACAAAAAATATTTAATCTGACAAATTCCGCAAACCGAAGTAATAGAAATTGATGGATAAAGATTAATATACCTAAGAATTGCATATATTCCTCTCACCGTATTTCAATCCCCTTTCACTCTTTCTTTATTTATTGGTCCCTAACTCATCAATGAAGATGATAATTAAAAAAAATACTTGAAAAAAAAATTTTTTTTTGTAATTTTTTTTTATAAGTACAAGTATTCTATTTCAAACATACATTATTTTAGTTACATTCTATTTCTTGAGCTTTTCTATTGATTACGTTCAATGAATAAAAAAATTGAGGCCAGTCGTGCAGCAGCGGCACAGAGTGTGACTGTAAAACCTACTGGTTGTGGGTTCAATCTCCCGTTCCAGGAGATGAAATATTTATTCAAATTTATATTTCTATTTCCTCGCTCTGGTGTCGAGGCAAAACTGCGACGTTAAGTGCTGCTACTCAACACTCAATGCCTTCAAAATTTGGCAGAAAGTGGGCAACAGAGTGTCTTAACCTTAGGTTCCCTCTGCCTACCCTGCTGTGTGCGGGATATAACGTAAAGCTGACTTGTTCATTGTATTGGTTTAAAAAATTATTAATAATTGTCAGATTAAGCAAGTTCCTTCAGATAATCGTCTGATTTTGAGATATCACGTCTAGGGCATGAAGATGAACCATATATATCTTAATCTGACGCACTCGAGTATTTCAAAATGACGATTTTTTTTGCATTTTCAAACAATGATTACGAGCTTGCGTCACATCCAAATCGTCAGATTATTACATAAGGGCCTTTTTTTAGGTTCACTTAACCCCCCTTAGAAAATCTGACGCGCTCGACAATTTTTTTTTTGCCATTTTTAACTCTTCCGTACGACCACCTCCACCATGGAAACTGTCAGATTAACATATTTTCATGCGTAAGAAGACGTAGGCAATTGATGATATTAATATCTGACGCGCTCGAGTAAGTATGTCCATGGAACAGTTTTCTTTTACATTTTTGAAAATCTATAACCCGTCAACCCACCAGTCAAACGAAATTTTTTATATGACATTTTTTTCTTGTTATCATCTAAGCTTCGCAACCCAATCCCGAATTTGCTTCTTCGCCTATTTCAATAGTAAATAGTTATGAATAAGTCAGTGAAGTCAGAGTGTGACCTACATTTATTAAATTCTAAAAAGCTTTATTAACGTTGCCTAGAGACAGCGTCATAGTGACAAATATTTGTTTTCAAATAAAAAAACAACAATTTTCTTGCTTTTGCACACTACTTAATACCAAATACTTTATTTGTTATAAATATGGGGGAGAGAGCACCGATTTCGACTGAGGATACGCTGGTGCGATACGACAACCCAGTATTAGTAACTAAGAAAACTGATAAAATAGTAAGTACTGACATTCAACAAGCTATGAAATCTTGTCAGCCTTTCACCTCGTTATTGTAGGTACTTATTACCATAAACTCTGAGCCTGAATGGTACGAAATTTTTTTATGGAATCTTTAATGATAATAACAGCCATAGTACCACCAGGCGAACTATCATTTTAATTTTAGGGAATAGGAATAGGGAATCTAGTATAAAGATCATTTTCTGTCGCATTGCGGAGGTAAAACACTTACAGCGCCCCCCAGGCGAACACCGGGCGCTCCTTTATGAGCAGCGCCCGGGGCATGATGGCCCCCCCTTGCTCCTCCCTCACGCCGCTGTGGCGGAACTCAACGCCGCGCTTTGCCTATACTCCAGAGCGAATTAAAGAAAATATTAAATGTTTCATTTCCTCGGCTGGGAATCAATCCTACAACCAGTCGCGTACTTAAGTCTTTAGATATTAAAGTCGCATACATTAGGGCCATACTGGCCTCAGATTAATTTTAGAATATAAAATATTTGTTTATTTTATTATGCATTTCAATGACTTTAAACACAATGTTTTTAAGTAATTTAAAGTCACAAATGTTTCATTAACTAGGTCTCATCACCCACAACGAACTTAGCCCAGCCATGTATGCCAACCGAAGCGAAACGTGAAACGGAAGAAATTTTAAATGCGATCCTACCTCCTAAAGAATGGGAGGAAGATGGACAGATATGGACTCAAAAAGTATGTTATTATTAATATTAATCCTATTTAGACAGAGCTTCCCGCACATATAAAGAGGGAACCTGGGAACTGAGCTTTTATTTAACTTGCAATGTTATACCTATTTAAAAGGCTATAGTTTTTACAATTCTTATTGATAATACGATATTATATAGGATCATGTACATAAATTGTATTATCCATAGATCTCTTCAACACCGGCCACCAGACTGGATGTGATAAATCTGCAAGAAATGTTAGACACTCGCTTACAGCAACGACAGGCGCGAGAGACCGGTATATGTCCGGTACGAAGACAACTTTATACTCAGTGCTTCGATGAACTTATACGACAGGTACATATGTGAAAATTCAAATTGAGGCAATGATTATTAAAAAACTTATGTACTGCACTAGAATTAGATCATAAGTATGTGTAAAATTATACAGTACCAGGCGTAGCCGCCCTGAAGTTAGCTGTAGATGGCTGCGTTTATTTGATTTTTTTTTATCTTTTCAAAAGGTTTTTTTTTCTGAATGAACAATAGACAAAGTTCAGAAAGCCAATTTTCAAAGCGGCCACCACGAGTCGACCGTATTGTAAATGTAAAAAAACCAATTGACTTAATGTCTGGGAATTGAACCTATTTAGAGTACTAGTTACTTTATAGATTAATAATAAATAAATTATTATATAAATGGTATTAGGTAACAATAAATTGTGGTGAACGTGGTCTTCTATTGTTAAGAGTTCGTGATGAAGCGAGGATTACAATGGAGGCGTACCAAACACTTTACTGCAGTTCCATTGCGTTTGGAATGAGAAAGGCTTTACAGGTAAAGTGCGATTTAGTATAATTTCCAATATCAAATTAAAATTAAATCAAACTAAATCAGATTCACGCTGAATCCCGCACAAAACAGGGTAGCCAGAGGGAACCTAGTGTTAAGACACTTCATTCCCCACTATTCGCAGAAATCCGGTGTCATTGCATGTTAAGTGACGGAACTTAACGCCGCACATTGGTCTCGACACCTGAGCGCAGAAATAGAAATATATATTTAAATAAATATTATATTTCCTCGAGTGGGGATAAAACGACAACCAAGCTTGTTTACAGTCACACTTTGTGCTCCTGCGCCACGACCGACCTTAATTTTCAATATTACTTAAAAATACAAATATCTTTTGTCTTCTGTTAATGAATTATAAATCATTACTTTAAGTCAGAACAAGGCAAATCTGATTTGATGGATCAAGTAGCTAAGTTAGAAACTGAACGTTCTTCTTTGGAGAAACAATGTATGGAATTAAAACAGAAGACCGAGCAGTTAGAACGCCGCGCAGCGGAATTAAGGGCTGCAGAAGAGAAGCGTCATCAAGAAGAATTACTTGCCTTAAAGAAGACTAACGCCCAATTGAAGGTAGGAAGGATAGGATTATATAACAAATTTTATTACAATTAACATCACAAAGTTTTAAAGAATCCAATAAATATTGAAATAAACTTCAATGAATATACATTTATCCTCATACAAGTTTATTTCATATAATTATAGTATTAATTTCTATGTTTAGTAAAACAAATAATATTATGTTTGTATTTTCAGGCGCAACTTGAAGGCATCATAGCTCCAAAGAAATAACTACCTCTTTTAATATTGTATCTGTATTATTATTTTTTTTGCATTAAGAATAAAAAAGGACTAAAAAATAAAACAATATATTAATTTTATTAAAATATATATTAAACCATTTATTGGACAAACATACAATATTTTCATTAGTTTACAATCATTGCTAAAGAGCCTTAAAAAGGTATAAAGACCACGCACAAACGACCATCCCTTCATTCAATACACCAAAACTATCTTTTAGAAATCTACTTTTAAATATGATCCAAAGAACCAACGGTAATATACAATTTGCTGAGATTAAGAACAATAGAATATACATACATGTTAGACGTAAACCTTCGTATGCAAATGCATTTGTGTATTATATTATATGTTAAACAATTATAATTGAATGTGTTTACCAAAACGGTGTGTAGACACTACTATATAAGATAAAGATCGTAAATCGTAACATTACAGTAATCTAGTTGAGGAATTAAGGCACCACATACATAAAATTTAATTGTTAAATAATATTAATACACCAGTTAACACAAATACTGTAATTAAAAGATAATTAATTAATTAATTAATGAACAAAATTAATTGCATTTGTACTAAATAGCAAAATAAAATAATAATAAAACAAATTCACAAGAAGGCGGTCGTGTGATGCCGTCTTTGCAGCAAGCCAAAGTCAGGGTCCATCTTTAAATTACGTCACACAAACTTCATAATTTTTCCACTGCTTTCCCTGACTTGTTACAACTGGTTACGTTAGTGAGACGAATCTAACGTAACAATAATAATAGATTGCAGTTACAAATTATTTAGTAGATAGTAGTTACCTACAAATTATTAGATTAAAGTAGCAGTTTGGAAAGTATGACATTTAATACTTAGATATATTCTGAAATGTGACGAAAGACTAAAAATCAACTCCCCCCACCCATTATCACACTTCGTTCACCCCTTTTAAAGTGTGGCGTAAATTACGGACGGCCCCTTAATATCAACATTACTTCCATTCAAACACTGCAAAAACCATGCACATCCCGATGGTATGTACACTTATGTTTTAAGTAATCTCATTTATATCAAAAAATCCATTCAAACGTTTCCATAAAATTTCCGCTAACCAGGTACAGCATCAACATTCAGTCAAACGATAAAAATTCGCACGGAATGAAAATAATTAAAGTAACATACGTAAAGTACTAGAAGTCAAAATATCAAAATAGATAAAACGCTATCACAAAATCTAAAATATTCAATTCCAAAATAATATTAAAAAAATAAAAATTGTGATTAAAATGAAATGCCACTGCAATTTCGTCATCTTCGGCGGTGGATATCTCCGACGGGTCCAATACAAAATAATAAGAGCAAAATCGGTGGAATTCTATACTTATTATCACAGTTATAATACAAAATGGATGTAAAATCAATCAAAATGTCGTTCATTTCGCTGAAGATATTCACGCCGAGAATCAGCCAATAATAATAATAATATAATGATGATATTTTGTATTTTCTTAAGTCACATATTTCATGGTGTCAATGTCATGGTGTAGTGTGCCAGCTTCATTGTAAAAATCAAATCAAAGAAATTCTTAAAATTAAAAGAACATTCTCGATTGTAAACAATAAATTAAATTAAAATAACCATGAACTCTGACGAGAGAAGACGGAATAAGAATTCACAAGTCACTGTCACAAAGAGCCAACTATAGAAAAAAAACATCCAAAGCAATGCCAGCAATAATATACTGTATAGCCCGACAAGAACTTTACGAACTTTCAGAGGTACGCGCGGAGACTTGCGCTGAGTGCATATTTAAGGTACCTTCATAGAGACGCCCCCGCTCACACTGCAGACTTTGCGCTTACCCCTTAAGCTCATTCCCATCACTAAAGTAGAATAGAGCGCGACGCTAACTTTAATTTACCGCGCCAATTCACATTCGACACAAAATGACGCCTAACTCTGAATGTCAAATATTATGCACACGACTGTACATGAGCGAATTTGACTCGTGCCTATTCACAAACTTCGGTAGTGAAGTACTTGTCGGGCTATAATTTCGAACATGTTCCAAATTAAAATTTTGATAATCTATTTGGGTTCGTTGTACGTGACTCTGTGGGCGGGACCCACCGGTATGGCGGTGACGAGGCCCGCGCCGCCGTCGAGTAGTGGGTTCACGACCTGCACGATGTCGGGCTGCAGCGAGTGCTCGCCGGCCTCCACCGGCTCCAGGCTCACGTCAAGGTCGGGCGCTGTTTCACTGCTTGGACTGGTTGTCAGTTCCAGTGATATTATCTTCTCTTGTGTTGTCTCCACCTATTTATTATTATAAATTTATGTAAGTACACTACAAATTTTTAACAATATATATGATTAGTCAAGTAACTTATGGTTTTATGAAATCGAAATCTTAGGATGATTTTATTAACTGTATTTATTAAATGAATGAAATTTGAAAAATTTTACATAATTATATAAATTTTAAATGAACTATAATTCTGAGTAAATATAATATGTGTTGAGTAAATATAAAGATAACTGGAAAAAAATATAAAATGTTTTTGAAAACTTAAAACAATAACATGCACTAGATAAGAAAAGTCACCAACAAATGTTATATGACAGATTTTGGAGCAAGCAAATAGGCATAAACTTAGGGATTGCAATAATATCATATTTTAATTATATTTTATTAAAAATGTACAGTGAAATTAATTTAGTAAATATTCCAAGCGATTCTTTTTTGTAATGTGATATTATTGCGGCGAAGCATTATAAGTATAAAAAAGAAAGAAACTAACCATTTCTTTCGGTGAAGATTCCGTGTCTAGAATCCAGGTATTTTCTGACAAATACACAATTAATAGGTTAGCATGCCATGCCAAAACTTCATGCAACACACGATTTATAATATAAAACAAATATTTCTATATTTTCGAAATTATTTTAAACGCTTAAAACAAAATCATATTAATTTATGAATATTTCTATACCTATAGTGTATTTAAAAAATTCTACCTCGCCACCATATTTACATATTAGTCGTGTAACTACGTGTATCTACATTTTATAACTATATTTATTACGGTGTTGCACGAGTGTGCCTAGTGATACATTAGATGCGAAGGCCCCAAATAAAACATCGATTTTGCTGTCAACTGTCAATGTCTAAAACTTTTAATACTTAAATCACTATTATGCATTGCGACAAATGTCTTGTCTGTTCCCGTACATTACTTTTAGTCATAAATCGGGATTTAAATCAATCTAAGTATAAATCATTACTTTAAGTCAGAATAAATTTTAATGAATCGAGTAGAATGAGAATGGATGAAATTGAAACATAAAACATCGATTTGTCTACTGTCATTGTCAAAACGCAAGAATAAAAAGTCGTACTATGTAAAAGTCGCATCAAAGTCGTTTCGCAGTCGTATCGTATAAAAAGCTAAGCACTGTATAATACACAATAGAAAACCACACGTAAACGGCATTGTACAGCGTAGTGTATGCTCTGGTATGCTCTGTACCTCTTTCTCGATAACTTTCTCAATGTATTCGACGGTTCGCACTTTAGTGTCTCCGGTGGCGGGGCACACGTATTCCTCAGTGCGTAGTGTTATTCTCTCATCTAACAATTTTTCCTTCTCCTTGACGGCCAGTATAGGGCCCGGCTTTGTACGTAACGCGATACGTGGTAGGGGCCATTTCTATAATTTTTAAAGCCAATTCACATACACACACCCCGTATTATAGCTAAGCGACATTATACAAAACAAAGTTAACACAATTATTTGTGGCAAATCGCGTTAAGCTGGACGAATTCATTTGTGCTGTATTCAATTTGCTTTATTATATTGCGTATTTTTTAGTATAATTTGTGATATTGGAAGTCTCGTATCCAAGTTGGTATCGATACTTGCAATCCCAGCTATTATGTTGACACATTGTTAATTACCATTTGTTATATTTTACGAATAGACAAAAACATGTATTAGGACATTGGATTACAAAAATTACGTTTTTTAGGTGATAATATTGAAAACTGTGAGCATGAGCAACATCATTTTTTAGTAAAATTATACGATGTATCTTTTTTGTTTGAAAATTAATTTAAATTATAAGAAAATAGTTTTCATTTATATCACCTATTAAAAATTTGGGATTTTTATAATCATATTTAGTTTGATTAGTACTAAAATTTTACCTCTGAAGGAGATTTATCTCCTGTTGGCACCTCTCCTATGATTTCATGCGCTGGACCCACCATGCTTTTAATTGCTTTTTGTGACTCTATAGCGTCCTAAAATATTATAACTATGTCATCTTTTTTATTTAAGACGCGGCTGTAGTTGTTAACGTCAAAGATGCAAATTAGATAATATCATCAGATTCTGTTCATGCTACTTTCATTAACAGGCAACCGGGTTACTTATGCTATCAACCTACTAATCAATTCATTTATTGTCTTAATATGTAACTATGTTTTCAGGTCAATTTAACAATGTTAATCAACATACAATTTCACCATAATAGTACTAAAGTAAGAGATCTATTTAATAGTATGTCCGATGTTAGAAAAAAGTAGAAGTTAACATTGAGCTAATGGTATCCATTTACGTTAAATATTGAAAGTTAGCAAATATATATGCTTTTGGAGTATCTACATAAACCATTTTTACATTAGATAAGTCATTAAGAAATATCGTTCAATTTATTGTTGTTTGTGTTTCAACAAAAGGAGTAACTTCTTCAATTGACAAAACGACAGGTTCTTATATTATTTTTCAACCATCGATGTGTCGGTTTTCAGAAACTTGGCACCGATATTTTATATAATACTATTATATCGTATCGTTTCCCCTGATAACAGAGACAATGTATACCAAAGAACTGATATAAGACGAGTGTTAGATACATCCAAGTAAGTAGGCGCGAGATGCACATAGCAGTAGCGGTACCTTCTCGAGTGAGCGCAGGCGGGCGGCGCGCCAGGCGGCGCGGCGGGCAGCGCGCGCCTCCGCGTCCTCCTCTGAGCCGGCGTCGGCACGGCGACGGCGCGACTTTGCCGACGGACTCACGCCGCCAAGTGATACGCTGAAATACAAGGGTTTATGTTTTAAATATAAAGATTATAACAAAGATTATTTATATTTTTCATTACTTACATCATCTAAGTGCATATTTAAATCCTCTTTTATGCATAAAATTGCATATATCCAAATATACCACAACATACATTACCTTTACCATGCAAGTTTTTAATATTATTAGAGCTTTATTCCACACAAGAGTAGGCAGAGAAATCCCATGTGACGCCATATGTGGGTGTAAAAAGTAGGTTAAGTTTTACTTTTTAAAAAATTACCTTAGCTTGTCTCCACGTATACTTTACTATTTACATAATACTTTACGTATTGGTCTACCTCACCATATAGTAATTAAAATCAATAGGCATCGCTTAAAAATAGCCAAAGACTTGTTTTCAATAACACATTAGTTCCTCATACCTGTGTCCATTCTCGTAGGGCTCGTCGTCAGGCTCGCTCTCTCCGCTGCGGTCCTCCCCGGGGGACCACGCGAGCTCGGAGCGCGACAGGGACGCCATCTTCCTTTCCTCTTCCTGCTTCAATTTCTCCACCTCATCCGCTGATAGGAATGTGAACACTTTTTCTGGACAGAAATATATATATTTATTCGAAATAAATTTATGCAGAATATAGGTATATTTAATTATTTTAATAAGTTGTTATTACATCATATCCTAATACTCTATATAACATTTTAAATAACATTTATAGATATAAATTTAAATAAAAAACTATTTTGTAATATCTCACCTGGCTTCGGTGATGATTTATGGCTTTCTTCCATTGCGTTTTCAAAAAACTTTTTCTTATCGCTTACCGATGCTTTCACAAAATTACCAGATTGAGGTGGGGAAGCCTGAAAATATTATATTAAGCATTTTTAAAAACTGACTTGTCGTAATTATATTAATATTCCAGTGAAGTGATATATATGGATTAAAAAGCGTATAAAAATATCAATATTTACAAGCCATGAAACCCAGCTCCAGGCTTTTAACACCCATGCAGTCAGTGATAAATAAAACAATTAATAAAAATATTAATAATTCGAAAGAAAATATCAATAATGTTAGTAATGTAAGTAAATAAACAAGACATGCAAAGTATAAAGAAATGCAAGTTAATGACGAAAACTGTAACATAATGGGACGATGACGGATCGTGTGTTTAGTTGTCGGGCGGGGTCGACGAACACAATCAAAAGAAGCTGAGTGTTGTGTGTAAGATGCCGTACATTTATGTTTACCTCGCCGGTGGCGAAGGATTTCATTTTGCTGCTCCATGCGGGTCTCAAGGTGGATGCGGGCGAGGTGCTCCCTTGTCCCGCTAATTCCGAACTGTATGTATTTACATCGAATTCGGGCGCAGTCGTCACTTCGCCAAAACGGACTCTTCTCTCTGATTGAACACTTTTAGGCGCATCTCCCGCTTTAATTGGAACAGATTGTGTGACGTTGGCGTTTATGTCTTTTCCTACTGAGCTAACTAATGGCGGTGATAGCTGTGGTACAGAAGTCGAATATGACATTTCGTGAGAAACGCGTACCGGAAGAGTGCATGTGTAGGGATTAAACGTTCCCGCGACGGTCGTGAGAGATGGATACGGATTGCTAAGCGGATAAGTCGAAGAGTGTACCATTTTTGGCGATAGGCTTTTACTTCTCATTTCTCTTAAAGATACGTGAGCCTCTAAGGGCGTGTCTTCAAAATACTTTTTATCGGGATGCAAATAGCAAGGTGAATTGGGTATATGCGAAACGGTTGGTAGAGTTTTATATTGAGCATGCAATAATTCTGGCGGACCAGGTTCGCCTACAGGACTAATGGACAATTCATGAAAACAGTCATCATCGTCATTAGAAGAAAGTTCAGTTCGGAAGACTTGATGTAAAGGCACTTCTGAAATGATAGGTGATGCTAGAGGGTCATCTAAACGTAAGGAGTAATCTAAAATCGGGTGAGCTTGGTAATTTACAGGAGGAGGAAAATCAGATTCCGGTGAATTAGTCGAGTTGGAGGACTGCATGGCTGTTTCGGCCACTATAGGTTCCGGGAGAACTACTCGCTCGGGTACGATCGTTATAAGAGGAACATTTAGCTCGTGTTCGTCGTGAACTAATTGACTCTGACTTACTTTTGTGGCGAAAAGTGGCGGAGGAGGTATAATAAATTCGTCGGGGCGGACGACGGTCGGATTGGTTTCTATTTTTGATGGTCGATTTTGTATTAGTATTGAGCGGTCCCGGCATGCAACGTTAGTGGTTTCCTCATCGTCATGCACCGTATGAATGAGTCTAGGGCTTCGGTCGTTCGTCTCGTGTGGTTCCGAAATGAAACTAACTCGCTTCGTTTGCGGTTTGCGGGGTACTGGTGGTTTCGGTTTGGCAGGCGGAGGCGGGGGCGGAGGAGGGTCTACGGAGGTCCCTTCGGGCGGCGGCGCGGTCTTCACTTTCTGTTCCGTGAACACGGCGAGCGGCGAGGGCGGCGCACCCGCGCTAGTCGACTAACCAAACCAACATAACATTCGATACTTTACATTGCTTATATTTTTAATAATCTGTTTGTATTTGACTTCTGTCAAAAAACAAGCAAACTTGCAAGAAAACGGCAGTTACGTAAAATACTAATGAAATAAAACAAAAACAACGATATAACTTTGCGACTAAAGAAATCTTCCAAAATAAATGCTATAAAGTTTGCTAACCAAAATATACAGAAGAAGTTATGCTATATAGAAAAACATCATTTTTTTGTAAACAACGTGTATTTAAATTTCAACACCAAAATATAATTTTAATAAGAATAATTTGTATACAAAGTAATGGTGAAAACGAATTATTTATAGACAAATATTTTATCAAATGTCAAAACAAATGGCAGTTATAAATTTGGCAAACATCACATTTATAATAATTTATACTCAATAGTCATTTTATAAATCAAATCAATATATAGATCGTTTCTAATAAAAAGCCGGATGGCATAACAGATATGATATGTCCAATAACACCGATTAAATAATAATAACATTTAAATAAAATACCACAAATGCAAAGCGAAATTAGGTTTTCGAAGAAAATAGGCCAAATAAAATAACAATCCAACATCACACTAATACTCACTGTTGATATCTAAGAATTGTTAAGGAACTTACACAGTGACATTATTTCTTTCTATAAATAAAAACGAATATTATTGTAAACAACTATAAAGAGTTTTTCTCAAAACATAGAAAACCTTTAATTGTTTGAACATAATTCATAAATATTGCAAACGTTGAATGTTAAATTAAAACTGTTTACATTATTAATAAAAATAATATACATTATTGAAGTAAGCACTTTCGTAACACCAGTTTGAAGTATGCAGTGTATATTAAAATATTATAAAAATGATATAGAAATTAAACGATTTTATTTCAAAATTATTTTAGCGACTTTAAATGAGTTTAAATATATTTGGTATAATTGGTATATTATAGGTTTAAATATTGAATATAATGTCATAATCAGGTATAAAATAGTATCCAAAAGGCAAATAGAATACAAGTCACTACAGGATGAAACACCACACTCTAGGTACATTTATGTATATCTAAATTATGAACAGTAGAATATTGGTCACTTTAGATTATTGTTTGAATATTATATTAAACATGTGTAAATAGCAATGATTACAGTACAGACGTCACACGGTAAACTATTAAAAAGGCTGAGTATGTATATTATATTAGTGTTATGGAAGAATATAGGAATCAAACGCATATTCGACTTCTACACAAATCGAATACATACGATTTAATGTTGTAAACCACCAAAATATATAACTTTCGGAATATATCATTAATTAATCATATTTATTAATACTTAATAATATCTTATAAACATCTATAGAATGGTAAGTTGTAATTACTTATAAAGCTAATTACCCTCCACCGTAGTAATAATGCTATATACATTTCAGAACATTTACAGATATTTGGATATATGTATGTATGTATGAGTATATGTATCTCTTAAATATATGTATGCACTGTCCTAGTATAAATTTATATAGTGGAGAAAACCAAAAGTTGACTGTATTTTTGGATATTTATTAAACGATATATATTTATTGACTATTTTATAACTAGCTTAAAGATGTTTTAAAAATTCTATATTGATATAAAATTTTGAACATTGCTCACTAGTACTCAATATAATGGTTAAACTATAAAGTATTCGACAAACGATACGATGAATTAACTTCTTAAATAAAATTATAGACCACCGAATTACAATAAGTATTAAATATACAGAGTTGCGTTCAAAACTTTAAAAAATAAATATGTTGAATTTATAAAATAATATTAAAACACACTTAATATATAAGAAAATTCATCGTTACCTATCCATCATTGACTCTTGAACAATTTCATCAAACAATCTATAAATGACAGTCAACAATTATAAAATTTTACCTATATCTAGCCACAAACTAAATTGCTATGCATATAGATAATGAAAAATATATAGACATTTGGAATGAATTACCTAAATATAAGTAGTTAGCTATACTGATTTTATATTTAAAATATTAAGTAACATAGATATATAAGTAAGCAAATTATAGTCATATACACAAAGTAAAAAAATTAAAACCTGTTGTTACAACATCATAACAATAGCAATATTCGACAAGTTCCGTTGACCATATTCAGATTCTAAATAACATATAATTCTATGATTGACAAGTGATAGATCAATCGAAACTTTTCTACATACATATAAACTTTATTAATATATCATAAATATGTGAACAATTATTTATATAATAAAGTGCAATTCTTTCGACGAATAAATAATTAGATTTACAATATGGACAGATGTTTTATTGCTGTACTATGTGTTTCCTTCCATTCCATGTGGGTTTGTCTGTAATGGACGTAATACGTAGTCAGTAGTCTATTTTTAACTTTCGTCTCCATATAAACTGTTAACTAACACATAACGACACCGAGCTAACTAGGAAGTATCATAAATAAAGGTACTTATTGTATAAAGTTGGTTTGAAAGGGTACGTCGAAGGGTTCCAATACATTAACGTTGAATACTTTCACAAATACAAAATCAGGTAACATGCACACGTTGGCTAAGTGAAGAAATAGCCTGGCGCTACATACAAATTACTCATAAATCTAATAAGTAATAATAATAAAAACAAAAGTCGACAGAACCGACAAGGAATCATAACACTTCCCGTTTGCCAAAATATATTACATCAATATATACTGAACAACATTTATTTTGGAAGATAATATATAAAAATATAAATTAAAAAATAACTAAATTGTTTCATATAATTAAATATTTCATAAAAATATATATAATTTTCATGCAAGCTATATAATACAGGGGAGTGCATGCTATCAATAGAAACCGACGTGCAAAAAATCAATTGTAAACTGGTTAAACACCTATAAAAAAAGTTATTTATTAAAAAAATATACTACAAATCTATGTATTATAACTAAACTATTTCATGCTAAAGTATACTTTATTTAGTTTATCTTTTATATTATTAGCAATATAAATTTGAGTGATAAATATATTAATATAATAGTACTGTATAAGTTGTAAGCAAGAACTAAGTTATTGAATAATTAGCCGCGTCTATACAAGTAAGATTTTTTATTTCGTAACTTTTAGGTTTTGTCAACTGTAAAACTTACTACGAAATGGAAATTTTATTGCGTATCCGTAATTATAAAAATGCTTCCCTTTTACTAATATTCTATGGTTTTTTAAATCTTTTTCATCATCATAAATCAAAAGAATAACGGACACACAAATGTAGGGATACATATCAACATGGTCATAAAAATATATTTTTAAAGGATATTTACATAATTTATCAAAAATTGTCGACCATTGAATGTAGCTTATTTTATTTCATAATTAAATGTTTATGTAACAGAGGTAGGGTTTCTATATACGAGACTGTTAGTACACATATGATCTAATTCCAAATATATATTAAAAAACTCTTGCTATGTTTTTTTTAATTTTCATAAAAGAAAACAAATGATAAATATCGTATAATTCACATATTTAGTTAAATAGCAATGTTACTTATCAAAAAAAAAAAAGATTAACACATTTCTACCATCAAGATACATGTATAGATACATGTCTATATTATACAAATTAGAACACGTTGCACTAACATCCCCTATATAATCATCATATACTAAAAAGGGTAAAATGTTAGCTATTGGGGTAAATATATAAATTCCCTTACCTGAGGTTGTAAAGTATGTTTCGACATGACAACGGTGGTAGTTTTGTGCTGTGGTTCGGGCGAAGTGGGCGGCGCCGGCTCTAGGGCAATGCTCTCCACTGCGTGTACTATGTCTAGTACCTATGAGAGTGGACCATTTTTATATTATCTATTCTTTCAATTTAAGAGGCCACTCGAGGCGCAGGGGCACAAAATGTGTGTAAACGCGACTGGCTGTAGGTTGGATCCCCAGTCGAGGATATGAATTATTTATTTAAATTTATATTTCCATTTCTTCGGTCTGGTGTCGAGGCGAAGCGTGGCTCTGCGTTTCACTACACAACACTCAATGCGTCCAGGATTCGGCGGAAAGTGGGAAGCAGAGTGCCTTAACTCTCAGTTCCCTCCGCCTACCTTTTCAATGTCACATTTCAGGGGCCATCAATTGATTACGTTACAAGAATTTCATGATTTTTCTCCGACCTCGTCGTAGCTAATCACATTTGTGAGACCCCTCAACACTCTGTCTACCTTGTGTGAATGTTTGTAAATTTTACACCTATAAACTATTAAATTAAAACAACAGTTTAGAAAATGTCTATGTAATATAGGGGTCCCGGATTAACAGAGTAGGCAGAAGCAATATAGTGGCAAGATATCCGTTCTCTATTTTCCGCCAAAATAGATACATTGTGAGTAAAGTAGCAAAACTCTTGCCTCGCTTTGTCTACCAAAGCCCGGAGTTAATTTTTTTTTATAAAAAAAACACTGGAAACTCAAAAATCAGTATAATTTTTTTTTTACTTTTCTATTTTCCATAAGCCATAAGACTCGCTGAAAATCAATATAAACTCAAATCGGCTTTTCTTAATTTAATAAAAAAAAAACCTTTTCTGGAGTAGATTTTTCTCTCATTTCGGCGACCTGTTTTTCTTGTCCAAATTCGATTATGTCTTGCCGGTGATGTTCCTGATTTAGAAATAAATTATTTACTTAAATAACTGTTGTAAAACACAAAAACTTTTGTAATACTATACGGAATTAAAAAATAACATTAACTTAAGCTTATAAAGCTACAATAAAGAATTTTAATTAATAATTTTGGAACCATCATGGCGCAATGACACAAACGTGCAACTGAACATACTGCGGTAATTGTGATTTTTATTTCCACTCGGGAGATTAAAAGAAATACTTTCTTTTGACTTCAGCAAATAGACAAAGCGCCACCACTCAATACTGCAGAAAAAGGACAATGAAGTGCCTCAACTCCAGTTACCTGTGCCTACCCTGCTGTATACAGCATGACACTGAAAAAAAAACTATTTTACTTTATAAATAATGAATAATATTCAAACACAAACCTGCTGTATAGTTTCATCGCGGTCGAGGCTCGAAGTGGAGTGCGACAGCGAGCCGCCGGTATCTGCCGTCCCACTCTCGCTGCCCGTCTGTTTGTATGCATCAACTACATATACAGTGTGTACTAGCTGTGCTTATGTTACTATTTTCATACATAGCGTAAAATAGATAATTTGTTATTCTTCATTATAAAAAAAATCAGCATGTGCACTTATCAATATCGTTGTATAGAAAGTGCAAAGTGAACTAAATCAAACAAAATGCTAAAAAATATAGCTTAAACAACACAATATAACTATAATTACTATCAAAAATAAATACTAAAAATATTTTAAAGTAATAAATAATAGTTTATATATTACCGTATACTTCTCAGGTCGTGAGTATCCATGGCACACGACGAGGTGCAGCGGCGCGTGCGTTGCGGAGCGCAGAGCGTTCACCGCCTCGTTGTGTGTAGCTCCTAGAAGTGATACGCCATTCACTTCTAATAGACGCATGCCCACCTGTAAATTATTATTGTTTGAATAGGTGTTGAACAATTTTTATCTTTTAGCAATAACTATACCTACATAGTTGATATATATTTTTATGTAGAAAATTATAAATGATTTACTTTTTATTACAGTCAGTAAAAATAAAAATTATCATTTTGTGATACTTTTTCGCCACATTATTTTTAGAACAAGTCAACTTCTTTCAAGTCATTTTAAATTTACATTAATGCGAATACATGTAGGATTGATGTAGGAATACATTGACTGAATTTGTACTGACGTAGCCTAGACGACTGGAACTAATGTGTTTTAATCTAACTATTTATATATATATATATAATTATTAATATTATTACCTTAAGTCTTCCATCCCTTCTAGCAGCTCCACCACTGTTTATCTTCGATATAAACACTCCTTCATCGTTGGGGTCATTGGGGTTGCCACGTTGACCGTTCAAACCTCCCTTAATATGCATGCCCAATTTTTCACCTTCTTGCTTTATTATTGTTAATTCCTATGAAATTATGACATTATTATACAATATCTAAACAATAGAAATAAACTTACTAATTGTAATTTTTTAATTCCTTTTTGTTTGGATAGACATTTTTTGGTAATATATATATATTTATTTAAATATAATCAATTAATAATTTACATGGCGCGTATTGTAAGGAGGTTTCTCACTCTACCCATGGCTTTGACCCTTGTCCCACCCTCGGAAGAGTGTTTTTTGTATTTTTAAATGTATTTTTTATAACAATTTATATTTAAAAACGTAAAATTTATTACTGTTATGTAATAAAAGTATATAGTGTATTCACACAATCTACGGAAACTAGACAAGAACACTCGTTAATATCATGCAAAGCCAATACAAACATGCAATTTGTTTAGAATCTTCAAATCTTTAGAATATTTTCTTCTTGATTATATAAAACATCCATGAAGATTTTCATGAAATATTTTGCAGTTATCAAAAAAAAAGAAACACATAAATAAGACCAGTAAATAGTAAAAGCTTTTAAGGGTATATAGAAGCTTTAAGCTAAAATATAATTTAGCAATAAAGTCGGGATCGTAATCACGCTCTATAAGAGTGAAGCAAGGTGTTACGACGTCTGAGCACACGAAGGTACCGGAAAGGGGGGAGGGGGAGAATTTTGACATAAAATAATCGGATAAACACACATACAATATGTTCGATTTCATGTTATTGCGATCACTTACAGTTGCGTTAACAATCTCAACTTGAACGACACCCTGTATATGTGTGGTGTAGGCCGAAGTGCGCACGTGTGGAACAAAACAATGTTATAACCTTTTATAGCGACAAATATTGTTTAAATACTCAATCTTATACAAGCTTGTATATCAAACAGTACTCCGCGAGTGTAAAGCGACAGAATTCGCAGCACAGAGTTTCGTTACTTTTTTTTGTTTTTTAAGCAAAATGCAATTTTTACTTTTGCATTGCCAAAATCTACGTAAGCTGTATTCTACTCGATGACAAACTGATGAGTTACTTTAAGTGTCGTTTCAATGAACGATTTTCCTTGCAATCATGCACATGGGCAATTTTTTTAATGTATGTCATTACTAGATAGTAGACATAAATGTGAGTACATATCAAATGACATGACATTTAAATTGTGACAAGTAGATGCTGATTCACAAATTAACAAAGCTTCAGTCACTCATTTTGCAATCATTATTATAACAACTTACTGCACGAATGACACAGGATCGCCAAGTTAAAAAATAAATCTCTGTATTAGGTAGGGTAATAAAATAAAACAGAACTAGAATCTTTAATTTTTTGTTTAACATATGCTACTTTAATAAATCATTCAATCAAGTTCAATCCGAACAAGTTGTAAGGAAATATCTACAAATATTTAGTATACGGAAAATGATTCTATTTAATTCAATCTACTGAACTTCCAAATACTTCAATAATTTTAACCCATACTAAACTCCCAGTCAATATCTCCGCGTTAACTCAAATGAATGGTAACACCAGAACATAACATGAAAGATGGCGCATCCTGTGTCATACTCAGGCAGCACTGGCACTGACCTGGAAGCCCGAGGGCAGGGGATCGTGGCGCACCGACAAGGTGAGGGTGTTCCCTGGCTGCAGCAGCAGCTGCACGGCGTCGCGGTGCGTGGCACCTGTCAGTTCGTTGCCATTCACTTTGACTAGCCTATCTCCCATTCGCAGTTTGTTTGAACGGGCCGCTATACCGCCTGGCACGATCTGAATGTTTTGTTTTTATGTTAAATCTGGTATAGACTAATATCGTGACAGTTATAGTTATATGTATGTCCTATGTATATTACTTTAAAATAATTACTCAATCCTTGGCATAACTTTAACAAGAAAAGAGGCCAATCGTGGTGCAGGGGCCCAAGCGTGTGACTGTGAACACGACAGGTTGTGGATTCGATTCCCACTCAAGAAAATGAAATATTTGTATTTTCACTGGGCGTTAATTCCGCTACTCAAAACACAATCCTTGGGCTGAGAAAGGGGAACAAAAAGTTTCAAAGAATATGTATTTTTTCTATCAAACGTGTATTAGATATGAAAGTATTAAAATTTTACTTAACTTCACGCTTTATCCCTAGCGGGGTAGTCAGAGAGAACGGAGCGCCAAACGCTACGACGCTATTTGTTGCTCCGTCCTCCACCTCCCACCGTCCTGAACATGGTGTGTTGGGTGGCGGTCCCGCACTCGTCACTACATATTAAAAGATATTAATATTTCTTACATGAGAAATGAAAATTCCAGGTTCCTTGCCTCCAAATGGAACACAAGAATGATCGGTTCCTCCTATAATACTGAAGCCAAGGGACCCTCCTTCTTTCACCAACGTTACATCCTGAAACAAAGAGAGATTTATATGTAGTAAGATATACAATTAAGCAACGCAAATAGCCAAAAAGCGAAAGCATAATAAAGAATACTAATTATCTTATATAGAAATAAATATATATTATTCTATTAGAAAATATTTGGAATCGTTATAATAAACTGATGTGTAATTTGATATCATTAAACTAAGACAGAAAGTAGCTCGATTTCTGAATAGTTCAAATGAATACAAATATGTAAAATTATGTATGTATATTGCTAATATGTACTATATGTAATTTTTATCATATATAAATGTTTTCAGCAATTATAGTAATATAGTCGAATTTTAAACTGTGATTTTTTAACGCCCTAATAAAACAACCAAACAGTATTTTTTTTCTAGAACACTCTACAATCAAATCATACTTATAAATAATGTTACATAAAATGTTATATGCGACAAAATAATAGGTAAATGTATTATTTTTAAAGTCCTTTTACCAATATGAAACAACACAGAGACTAAAAAGTCTGGATAGGGCTTGGAACGTGCAGTAATGTATTCAGACAAACTATAAATTGAACCAGACGTTAAACTGGAGTTGTTCAGTACAGACAGATCTCATTGAAGCAGTTAGAGCTTTAATCCGATTACAATGGTATTTTACACATTTCTAATAGTGAATCGTGCAACGGCACTTATCCCAACAACATTATTCGTCTTTTTTTTAAGTAGTAATACTTAGTAAATTTAGGGTTAAGTTAACCATTTAAGGACCCTACTAGATTTTATAAACTTTCAACAATTTCCCAAAATAAATTGTCAATATATGTTAATAGAAGAGGACAACATCGGTCTGACTTAATTCGCAAAAATATATTTAAAAAACTTTTGGCACCCGCTGACCCTACAAACGATAAATAATAAAATGTTATTAGTTGTAGTTCCAAAAAATAAAATAAAAAAAGAACGTTATACTGCAGCATTCTGTATAAACACTTCTTAAATATATAGGAAACTTGAGTTATAAATTGAAATAGCACTATGGCGATTTTTTTTTTCACTTTCACGCTTTATCCCGCATATAGCATGATAGAATGAGAGATCCTAGCGTAAGGACACAGCATTCTCTATTTTCATCCCAAATTCGAGACTTTAAGACTATAACTTTAACACTCTTGAAATGTACTTTAAATTTTGAGATATACTATATAAAATATTGCTTGTATGTGTCAAAGATCAACTGTACTACTATAATACAGGCGGAAGCGTCTGTGCTCCTTTCACGGGAGCAGCATATAGGGTAAAATATTTTAAACCCATATCCAAAATAAATTAATGTTTAACAAAAAGATAAACCGACTACTAACGACGAACTAAAAAGTTAATTTTGAAGTCGTTGCCAAGTAAATCAAACAGGTTTGGTAATTTAATATTATGGTAAGGTTGTTGTAACATTAGCTTGCCACCGACTTCAAAATCAAAACAATCACTGCAATTAGACGACTCGCTTCAGCCTTGATTTGTAACCTGTCAATGTGTGTAAGTTTGACTGTGTCCTGTGTGACTAAAGCTAATGATTTTTAAAATTTTAAAAATACTATATAAAACACTACTATTTAAAATAGTGGACAACAGAGTCTCATAACACTAGGTTCCCTCTGCCTACTCTGGTGTGTGCAGGATACAGCGTGAAACTGACTATATAAATGTCAGTCATAATATTACAGCACTACACAACCATGCACCACTTATATTTTACTAAATATAAATAATATATATATATATATTGAAAATGCTAGTACTAATACTATTTGAATGATAGCCTTAATTATAAAATTTTAGAAAAAATGTATTAAACATAATATAAATTTTAGCAGTAAAGTATTTAGCTATAACAAAAAATAAATATTAAAATTCATATAATTAATAGTTTCAATACAAATATATAAAATCGACGTTTTAACTTAATAACTATTCCAGTATTAATACATACGATACCATCAGCGTCGGTGCGACAGCACATGTGTGCAAAAATAAGTATTTCAGTTAAACTGCAGTTTTTTTTTATTCGTTTTTGTCATTCGGAATAATCGACATAATTATAAAATAATAGTTTCCACATTACAACAATTATAAAATTAGTATACAATGGGTATAACAGTAATATAATTATTATTTAATTTTTGAGCTACAAATTGACACAGTTTGAAGCCCTTCATATTATTGTGTACTACTTTCAATTTTAATTATTTATGTTGTTACTCGTTATATATATTTATTTCACATTTTTAAAAACACAATAATAACCCGCCATCAAAAAAAACTGCAATCAAAACTTAACCAAAAAAGAAAATCTTACTTCAATAATGAGCGGCGCGACCAGCTGGTTGTCGGTGATACGAGTGACCGTCGTCTCCGTGAAGGTGGACTTGGTGACGGTCTCGGTGACGCGGCCGAGCGCGGCGGGCGGCGGCGGAAGCGCCACGGGCGCCCGCACCGGCGCGCGCTCCACCGTCACGCGCACACCGCGCTCCACGGGCGCCCCGCTCTCGCGCGGCGCCCCCAGGAAGTGCGCCGGGATCAGCGCTTGGAACTCCTCGCTCGTCATCGCGCGGGACGGCTGTTTTAACACGCTCATGTTCATGTTTTTCCCACCCGCACCGACTAGGGTTGCCCACTTACGAGTTATGTCGATATTTGCGTTAGTTACTGAACACAAGTCGACAACCCTAATATTCTATATATATAAGCATGATGTGTATGTATTGATATAGCGTTATGAGTTGCGTGTCATTCCCACCTCGTAGTGACGGTTGCGTCAAATATCGTTTACTTTACGAACTGGAAATATGAGCTCTTTATTTCCAGACGCAACAGTTTAGATATCGAGCGCGATCGTCTCGGGGCGGGTAGTAAACGCACGTTTACTTCAATGTGCACATGTAATGAGTAAGCGGATATACAAGCGTATGAATTTGAACGTGTTAAAACTGCTTAATGGCCGTCACCTGTGTATCTGGTACATCCTTAGCGCTTTTTTTTGTCTTACCTGAATATCGTCGAAAACGTCGTCGTTAGAGCCGTGCAATTTATTCGCGTCGGGAGTTAGAGGCGTGCTCGTACTGTTAGTTGCCGGTTTGGGGCCCGCCTGAAGTGAACAATACAAATACATTACTTTAGCACTACTTACAAGCTACATTAGTTTAAAATATTAAGTCAAGCATCAATAGTTTAAAATTAACCTAAATAAGTTTAATAAAACAACCACTCTACATGATCTATACATATATATTGAAAAAAGCTATTTCAACCTTACCGTGCCATTAACTTGACTCAGTTTCCTCGGAGCCGGTTGTGGTGCAGCGTTTGCAAAAGTACTTTGTGGTTGTGGAGTTTGTGGTTGTTGTGGTTGCGCTAGTGGTTGCGACTGTGATATTGGTTGCGACTGTGATAGTGGTTGCGTCTGTGATATAACATGTGTAGCACGTGGTGCAGTGTGGTTCCCTATAACCTGTGTAGGAACGTGATTTGCAATAGGTTTTTGGGTGGTGTTCAAATTTAATTGACTGCTCTTCAGCTCTCTCACATCATCTGATATTGATTTCCGTTGGTTTATGTCGCCTGTAATATTATAAGAGTTACATATAATTATGTTATTTAATAAATATTGCTTTATTACTTATAATGTTATTTAATAAATAAACTAACAGATTAAGTTGCCTTAAGTCATTGAAGTAATTACTCGAAAATTCATATATGGAAAAATTACAAATACACAAAATATATTAAAATTACAAATTAAATAAACTATAATAATAACCTTGTTCAGGTGTAATGGTCCTCTGTAGAACGAGTCGCACAAATCGTTCGTGGCCCGTCAGCAACTGCACCGCGGTCTCGTGCAGTGCATTCTCCATATCGACGCCGTTGATCTGAAATAGTTTGTTTTATTATTAGACATGTAAATATGGATATCTAAATTTATTATCTTTTATATTTCTTAATGAAAAAAATATTTAAGATAGTTATTTTATATAGTTTAACAAGTGACTGGGGATAAAGCGTGAAGCTATGTATGAATGTCTGTATGTATGTATGTAACAAGAAATTGCATTATAATAATAACTAACATATTATAAAACACTAATCTCAGGAACTATTAGTTTAAAATAATCATTACTAAATTACACATCATTTAAATTATATTATATCACTAAAATCATTTTGATATAATCCACTTTAAGTATCTTACCCCGGGCACATTATAGCCTGATAAATACCTAATGAAGATTGTGAACACAGATATGAGTCGAACTCCCGAATGTAAAGTCGTCTGCATAATATTCAACATGTGGAGTTCGGCATGATTTTGTGTCATATACTGTATGGCGCAGTAAATGACACTTAGCGTCGCGCTCTACTGTACCTTAGTGTTGTGATGAGACCTCGCGAGGTCGCGGTGCGGTGTGAGGTCATAAAGTGCTGTGAAATTCTTTTCTCAGCCCCCTGCGGAGGGAGAGGGGAGGCGGTTCCAGGGCTAAGCCCTCAGACCGTGGTGGTCTTTCTCCGCCCATGGCTATGGGCGCGTCAAGGTCATAACGTCCTTGTTGGACTATAATATGTAGTAAAGTGACTTACCGACACGACCTTGTCTCCGACCATCATCTTGCCGTCCTTGGCGGCGGCGCCGTGCGGCGACACACGCGACACGTACACGGCGTCGCTGTCGTCGCGGTAGGGGGGCGAGCCCTTGCCGCCCGCTATGCTGAACCCGAGCCCGGAGCCGTCGCGGATGAGAGTTGTGTGGACTAGCACTTTTTGTTTGTAGCCTGGAATTGTGGTTTTATATTTCATTTAGGTCAAAGGAGGTTAGTAAAACTATAAAAATACAGAACACCCGAATGCCATTTAAATTCCCACACATACAAATTAAATATATTTTATTTTCTCACTCTGGTAACGAGATAAAACGTGACGTTAAGTTCCGCCACTCAACGCGCAATGTCTCTATATCTATATATGTGGGAAACAAAAGTGGCTTAACCGGATCGAATTGTCTTAACACTAGGTTCTCAGGTTCTCTCTGCCTACACTGCTATATGCTATATACAGTGTGAAGCTAAAAAATATTTTTATTATATAAATATCAGTATAACAAAAAGCTTTGGTTTTCGATATTTTTGCACGTATTTAATGAAATAATGTTATTTAGTCTACCTACATAAATATTAGTCTACCTATGACCACGGCCTAATGTTAAGTGTTTGAAAGGTAAAGCTTTCTAAAATGTTTTTACAATATCAAAATACCAGTACTTTTATACCAAAAGTTATAATATACAAGTAGTTTGACTGCAGAATTACTTCAAAAAAACTTACTCGGCGGTACAAAAGGCTGCGTGACGGGCGGAGGAGAGGCTTGCAAGCGTTGATAGTTGGGCTGCGTCGGCGACGGCGAGTAGCTTTGAGTCACTTGTTCTTTTAGTTCCGGTTCGAATTCTTGCGCATATTGGTTGCTTATGATGAGTGGCTTCGTTGGTATACCTCGGCCCATTGGTACCTAGTGAAGTGAAGATTATTAGATAAGGGTTAATGTTTGTTTTTTTGTATAAGATAAGGGATCGTTTTGAAAAGTAAAAAGTGTAAGATATATAGTGTAAAAATATATTTTAATAAAATCAAAATATCGTAATATCATATCAATATCATAACTTTTAAAGTNGGAAAAAAAATAATTCCCAAAAATAAAAAAGTTATTTTTCCAAACAAAATAAATAATAAAATTAACTTTTTAAAATAAAACGCCATTTGTAATGTATAACATAGGCACGCACACACTTACCTGTCAGAGCGGCAACGTCGCACGCGTATGTGTGCGTCACACGAAATACAGGTATGGATAAAAATCGTGAAATGAAAAAAAAATCCTACGTCCAAACTGTTGAGCTACCTTGATGAATTTTTTTAGTTCTGGGTTTGAAATATTTTATCCTATATGCAGTTTCAGTAAAAGAAGCGCTGCCTCTTCCACCCTGTATATATATATACGACGCATAGAACGAACGAACCTTATTATTAGGGCAACGGTACAGTTTGTCCATCTTGTTATTAGAGTGAAGAAATATAATTATACTGTTTACAGTAATAATATAACCGTTTCTTTTAAATATATATTTTAAAAAGTAAAACATTCTAACATTTACAATAAAATTTATCAAAAAAAATTAAAACACACCCCAAGCATAAGTATGTGACAATGTACAGGTTATAAAAAAAGAAGTGTAGAATAGTCTATATAATCAAACAAATAAAACCAGATAGTTTCAATTACATTTATCCAATAGAAAATCAGCAAGCAAACATATAATATTTAATTACCTGTCCATTTTCTAATGTAGATATAGTATCTGTGGCACTCGACACCGAGTGGTGGCTCGCCCCGCTCGGCGCGCGGCTGTGGGTTCTATAAATAATTATTATTGATTGTAAATATAATTTATTAATAAGTTTACATGCTCATTCATGCTTAGTGGCATTATAAAATACATAAAATGATAAAATTGTATAGGCTTTTATTATTATCTAAGTATTTGCTAGCTATGGCGAATAGCGACGATAATAATGGTTTATATTTTTCTGAGTGTTAATAGATTATTATATTGAGTATTTTATCATTTCTTTCTAAACTCTTTTATAAGAAAGCAGTGTTTTTTTAAAAGTGAGTGCAGCTTTTAATGTAAATTTAAGTGAGGATAACATTAAGGGCATCGTGGCACAGGGGCACAAACGTATGGCTGTAAAGACGACATGTTGTGGGTTCGATTACCGCTCGAGAAAATGAAATATTTAATATTTTTATTTTCGGACAAATTAATAGTTGTTACAAAGTATACATAATTTTAAAATAACATAAATACGATAGTAAATGAGTGAATACCTTGTTGAAGTGGGCGATTCTCTCGTTACGACAAGTGTTAGAGTTTGACCACTCGCTTTAAGTACTTCGACTGCATAATAATGATCCACATCAACCACCGACGTACCGTTAACAGATAGAACTTTATCACCCACCTATGAAAAAATTAAAATATAAGAAATATAATTTTCTTTAGTATAATTATTATGTGCACTTTAGTGAAACGACAAAGTCTTAATGAAAAAAGGTAAAACCACATACTCTTAGTCCGGCCAAGTAAGCTGGTCCATTGGGCGTAACCCTGGATATGAAGATACCATCGTCATCACCAATGTAGGGTGTAGAGCCTCTTCCACCTGCTATACTGAGGCCGAGCCCACCAGCAGCTCGCGCTATACGCACTTCTATACATCGTTGATCGTTTACTATACGAGCCTCGCTATCCGCTCGTTCTGAAACCGATTCGCCTGTGAAACAAAAAACTTTAATTAAAACATTATAACAATGTTTGCTATATAATATATAAGCACAAACAAAAACGTTACTTGACGTATAAGTTTTTAAAAAAAAAAACAGTATAAAATAATGATTCAATAAAGTTATTTATATATTTGAACACATATTGTGAAGAGATAGAAAGTAGATAAATAATATTGTATCAAATATAAAACAAAAAAAGTCTATATTCTATAAATTATAAATGGGACGACCTTTTTTATTATTAACTGTAGTGAAAAGACAATTTTTCCATAACAATCGCCGTTAAGAATTGTTTATTCACAGAGAAAGGTATGAAGTGAATGTAAACTATAAATCTATAAAGTTGTTTTTAATGTACTTTATTAAAAAAATAAGAGAAACCACTCGAGGCGCAGAGGCACAAGCATGGGACTGTAAACGCGACAGGTTGAGGGTTCAATTCCCAGTAGAGAAAATAAAATATTTAATATTTTCATTTCTTCGCTCTGGTGTATAGGGAAAGCGCCTCAACACGCAATGTCTCCAGAATTCGGTGAAAAATACGGAATGGAATGGCTTAAAACTAGGTTCCCTCTATCTACCCTGTGGGATACAGCGTAAAGCTGAACAAAAAAAATTGCACGTCGAAAACCATAACCATATAATATATAATACCAGGAAAATTGCGAATTTAAGTTCTTTTAAATAAATACAGCGCTTAATATTCCTATTAGGTATGTAATCCACGATGAACCTTGACAGATAAACAATCGTGCCTAGAAGTTAAACGAGTACTAAACAGTTATACCTTGGATTGTACCAGTATAATACCTATATACGAACTTATTACTTAAACCACGCCCCTATGTAAAAGCTTAAGATGTAATTACTTATAAACAGCAAAGAGCAAAAAGTAGAAACACGCCGATATTCTTCTTAGAAGATGTCTTATAATGACAAAATTATTGTGCTAAAAAAACATATTGAACGGGGAAAGCTTAATTACAGTACCCACTCACTTACAGTTGAAAGTCTATTAAACGATAATAGAATAATTTCCTTCTATGGATATATACCGCTATAATTATTAAATAGGGTTATACCCTAAGCTAATTGGAAGTAGGCGATGAGAATAATTCATTATGGGATCAATTGTAACTCCCGTGACAATATAAGGAACAATGCAGCGCGCGATACAATGCTACACATTCCTTTATAGAGCATATTTTCAAGGTCAAAAATGCGAAACGGGATCTCAAATGTTATACTAGCCATTTATAATAGTCACGAATCTTATATTATCTATATCTATACTTATAATAAAATCGTAAGAGGGTCGGTGTCTGTACTTGGAAGATATTTTAAAAAAACATAATAGAACCCAAAACAATGATTTTTAAAACTTTTGTCTGTTTGTCTGTGCGTTTGTTTTCGCCAATCTCAAAATCTGCTTAACCGATTTAGATGCGGTTTTCACTATTGGATTTCATTGTGGCAAGCTCCTGAAAACTTCTAGGTTAGGTTTATTTTATTACAATCGGTTCATAAATAAAAAAGTTATGTCAATTTAAAGTACTCGTTTCGTTAGGTCGGTTTTTCTTAAATACATTTAAATAAACATTTGTATAATTCAAGCGGGCGTAGCCGCACGGGCCCACTAGTTCCTAATAAAAACGATACTTCACGATCACGAACCGTCTCAAAACGAAATAAACAAAGTGCATAATTGCGCAAAGTGCATAATAATGCGATTTCCCATAGCATCACGAAGATAAATCATCCACCGTTATACCAAAGATTTCGAGGCATCACGTTCAATGCAATTGTAATTTCTCTTTCTCAAATCCCAATACAGTCGGTGCTGAATTGAATAATAAACGAGTCGACCTTTCTTTGGGGTTCGCACGGCAATCAGTATGACAAGATAAATGTAGCCAGCTCAGTGAAATCATGCTCCAGAATGGACGTCGCATCCGCATCCTGAGTATATTACAATGGGCAATCGTTTACTTACTTTCACCCCTCATATATATAAAGTAAATGGAGTAACTGCGTCTTATTGTATCCCAGAACCGAGTCGTGATAGTTAACAAGAGGGATTCGTGACTATCGTTTATCAGTTGATGCTTTTATTTTATTGGGAAAATGGGTACTATTTCACGAAATAGTTGTAATTTTACTTAAATCGTAGCATAATGACAGGTGAAAGCTTTATATAATGATTTTATTTAATATCATTTATGAAAAATAAAATCCATTTCCTTTACTGAAATTTAATAAATTAAATAAAGTTTTAAATTATAAAGTAACTGTCATTAATTTATATTGAAAATGTAATTATAAGAGATATACTTTTAATATTAGGTAAACATTACACACATAAACAACGAAGGCAGGTGATCTAACAACAGATAAATATGCACACAAAACAAAATGAATGCCAGAGTAAGGAGTAAATCATGATATTTAGACCAACAGGTCAATAAATTGTACTTTAATATAACCACAGATCTTGTAAAGGAACACAGGCAAACAATATACTATGACTAAAATAAAAAAAAGATCTTAGAATAAATAGCAAGCAGGTGAATTAGCAGGCAGTATTTCTCTTATATATTGACATATGGATCGAGCACCTTGAGTTGGTTAGTTTTTATTTAAGAATATTTTAATGATGACTCATAACCATGAGTGACGGAAACTAAACATTTCAAATATAACTGTTTTGTTTTCTATAAAAATATTC
This sequence comes from Heliconius nattereri, assembly GCA_013403645.1. NCBI lineage: Eukaryota > Metazoa > Arthropoda > Insecta > Lepidoptera > Nymphalidae > Heliconius > Heliconius nattereri. The sequence continues at coordinate 5,170,397 of JAAIXI010000222.1, read as the reverse complement.
AGTAATTTTTATATGAAGTTTTTTGTTATTAATATTTATTATCAATTGTTCATTTTATGGTGTAAGCGCTTATTTTTTTTCTAAGAAATTAAATACTGCAACAGCTGTTGTAAAAATGTTAGTAAAGTCTTTGGACATAATAATCCAAAGACTTTACTTTAGTTAATTGCATTTTTTTCCATTATTATAAATAATGTATCTATAATATTACATCTGACATTAATTATAAGACAATTTTTTTTGTTTCCTCTCATTCCAATGATGTTTGATTAACAAGGTATTATATAATAAGTCTAGATAATAGAATCGTACCAGGAATACCATATTATTGAATAATATAAAAATAAAAGGATCACAAAACACAAAGTACATCGACTATTTCGCATAAACGTAACTCAAACTCGCCCCAAAGATGACCGCATCACGAAGAAACCCATATCGTTTTACCTTCACACCAAAACAACATTATTCGACGCCAGATGTATCCATTTTATTATTTATATTAGAATAAAATAATTTAGTTGGTCTATATAACAAATTTACGTTTGTAAGTCAAGTTACGTTTTTAACCAATATTAGTTTATTTCCATTTTAAATAATTATATAACCCATATATTTAACTACTTAATATTGAAAAGGTGTAACTGTAACGCGACAGGTGTGGGTTCGATCACCACTCGAGGAAATGAAATATTTAGTGCCGTATATATTTTCATTTCTTCGCTCTGGTGTCGAGGCAAAGCGCGGTCTATAGTTCTGCCACACAACACGCAATGCCTCCAGTATTCGGCAGAAAGTGGGGAACGGAGTGTCTCAACACTAGGTTCTCTCTGCCTACCCAGCTGTGTGCGGGATACAGCGTGAAGCTGATTTTTTTTTTAATATCGTATAAGTAACATTTGTAGTGCGGACCGCATTTTGGTATCGCCACGGTACTATAAAATGTATTACATATGGCCTATTGAACAAAAGCGACAGACCATCAACGTCAACGAGACTAACACAATAACAATCATAATATCCTAATTTACAACTAATTATATTGTATGTCAAGGCGTCATTCAATTTTGAATAGATTTATGAAATTGTATTGCAAGTAATATTTTCAAAAAAGAAATTTTAATTAAATAATGATATTTTATTTCATTAGATCATAGGTTAATTTAATTAAAAATAATTTGTTAATTTCTAATAATAATGCAAAAAACATTTTAGTCAGAAAGCAAAATTTTAATATACTTTAACTTACGTGTATAATGATTAAAATTATTAATAAATTTTAATTAAATAATGAGTTAGTAGAGTGTATTTCATTAGATCAAACGTAAATTATGTTAATTTTATTAAGAAGAATATGTTAAGTTATAATAACAATGCAAAAAATGTTTTATCCAGAAAGTAAATGAATTTTGGAATTTACTTTTATTTATTAAAAATCTTTTGCAAAATAATGAAAAATAATTCTACTTACGTTTCTTTCTTCTTATAACACCCATATCTCCACTTTAAACAAGACCCGTTCCCTGAAAAGGATCGCCTAGCTAGCCAGAACGAATACAAGCATATATGAAACAAGGGTTAAAATCGCCTATCAGTAGGGCTGACTAGCTGGTTATTCCTCTTAACACATTCCAAATCGGTCATTGTCCAATTCCATGACCAAATCAGTCTCAATCTATTATAGTTTTTATTTTTTCTAAGCGTAAACAAAGATGTTGCAACGAACTCAAAGTAAACATTAAGGACTCCCAGCAGCGAATGTAAGAATACGTGCGCACGCGCAGCCCGGGGCGCAGGCGATGACGGAATGTGCTGCAAGCGCGAGATGTAGAGGCTGCGGCGCCGGCGCCTGCGACCTTTCCGTTAGATTAAAAATAGAAAGTAACAACCTGATGCATACCGATTCCTATTATATTTTTTACCCTCATAAGATAATCTACTGATGAACTCAATTATATTATAATGGTCTACAAGTGATTATACTTTCGATTGTTATGATATAATTTTTAACTATTATAAAACAACAACTTCAAAGTAAATTAGATTTTGGTACAGAAGTTTTAGATAACTAAAATAATTAATGAAAGAGACAGGTTAATATTTCCGCTTCTGTTAGCATCAATTAATTACCTACTTTTAGTATAGATAATAGTACGGTAATAAATACCAGTTCTTTATCTAAGACGACATCATCGACATAAAAATCTAAAAGAGGAAATACGAAAGGAACATGCCAATATATTATTCATATGTAGTATCAATATATGTAATGCAAAATGAATAATTTTGATAAATGAATAATTAAATAAAGTCTTCGAATAATAAAAAAAAATATGCAAATTTAAATACAAGCAGAGGTTGTTAATTCATTGTCAAGAATTATGGCAAATTGGCAACTGATAAGTGAGCCTAATAATTTGCTTACAGGCAAGGGAAAATTAGAAACTTTAATCTATGGTTGCAGGCAGGATATGGACTTTCAATTAAACAGAAAATAATGAAACGGATTAAGCGCGCTCTAATTGAAAACTGAAGTAGTAATTGTAATAGTAACCATATCACAATTATTAATAATAATAATTAAAACCTATACTAATAATTAAAGTATATAAAACGAAAAAAAAAAAAAATTCCGCGTCCTTAATAAAAGTTAATATTTACATAGACATTGGTGTCAATTAAATGCAGCATGCGACTGTCATTGTGTATTCCAAAACCTGCTTCCTTCTAATTCCGAAGACTATGTCGAGAGGACGATTTTACAGTCCGTGTTTATAATAATACAGTTCGTATAACGGTCATGATGATGTAGTTAGAGGAGAATTTAGTTCCAAAGAAAAAATGTATATACCTCGTAGGTGGACGTGACTGGATCTTTGATTTAAACAATTTTATTATAATTTACTACATTTTAAATTTTATAAGTTATTGCAAAAAAGTAAGTTACAACTTCCCAATCAATATTTTAGTCATTTGTTTTGGACTAGCGAACTGCGGCCGGCTTCAGCCGCTTGAAACACTTTATCAATTTACTAACCTGGATTATTTTCGTATTATAATAACATTAAACAGGCAATTAAATAAAACAGCAATTTTACGGAAATTCAGTCAATCTTTATACTTTATATTGATATTACATTTTATATTTAAAAACCGATTGAAATAAAACAAAATGCAATAGTGAAAACTATATTGAAATCGGTTAAGCCATTTCTTAGATTAGCGCGCACAAAAGCACAGACAAACATTTTTTTTTAAATCATTGCCTTTTATTAAGTTATTTTTATATATCTTCCATGTACAGACGTCGATCAGTTACGATCAGAACAATTATAAAAAGCTACAATAAACGATTAAAGTCATAATAACAAATAAATTACAAATAGTATAATATAATAGAATTATTCTAGAATACTTTTAGTATTAATTGCACGCCGTGTTGTGGACGCGCTTCACTAGCCCATTTCACAGACTTCACTTTCAAGACGTACAGCGCGGATGTTAACCGCAATGGAGCAAGAGTAACCTTACTTACCTTACTGGAGTAATTCCTACTCTAATGCGGTTTAAAATTAGTATAAGAGAAACTCGAGCTAGGGCATATGAATTATTAGATAGAGATTGATTTAGACAGAATAAATTAGAAGAGAAAGGTATACTTTCAGACACAAAAGGCATGGTGAATGTATCTGTTTTGTTACAGATCACTTCCTATAGATAAAATGATAAATTGACATATATAAAATAAAAGTGACACAGATAAATGTTTTAAATAAAAGAAGGAAATACTTTATTTATTCTCAATTTAGCAAGCGTGAGAAATTAGTTTTTTATTGAAATAACAAGTAAAAAGTACTAACTAACTAACTGTAGTCTTAGTTTTTCATAACAATTATTATAGGCATATCACGACATTTACAAATTAGATGGAAAGTAACACTCGGCAAGTCGTTTTCATGTATGAACCCTGTCGAACGTATTATCACAGGGGTCAAACGTGGATGTAAAAGAAACAATCTACCTACTTTAAACGTTCATTTAACCTTTAATTGGTAGAAATGTATAAATAAAGAAAAATATTCATGCCTATAATCATTTCAACATAATACGTATATAAAAAATAAAGTATTTTTCATAACAATTTTAATTATCTGAATTTATTTAAGAACACGAGTAGGTATTACTGCTATAAAGCGACGACCATTTAACACGTAAACGGTTAAAATACCATTCATTGTATTCAACACTAATTGGTTAGCATATGAATCATAACAAAATGTACAAGCAGCTTAAATAAGATTCACAATTCTTTTATTTAAATTTGTCAGAAATAAATGATTAAAAAAACATTTATAAGCAAGAGCTACGGTAATATAACTTAATAACAACAAACACATATAAAATTATTTCAACGGATACGGAGATAATCTTAAAGATAGGCATTAAAATGGCAAATATGGGTAACGAAGACAACAGGAAGAACAATTACCAGCAAAATATATAAACGCCGAACTAGACCTCAAGAAGACGTGCACAGAACAGGCCTTACTTGCTTTGAAGGTGAACTCCATGATCGAGCACATGATACCGCGGACTACCGACTTGGTGACCGCCATAGTGGCACAATATGTAAATTCTTTATCCACTGTGGTGAGAGAGAAATTTCTACGTTGTTTGTATGTAATGGAGAAGCTTAGAAAGAACTGTGAGCGAATAAGGCCCGCCACCTGACGCCTGTGCGGTTCATTAGACCGCACCAGTAACTCGGGGGGCTCCGGCTATTGTTGTACGACCCCTGGGAGGCCTCACATGACTCGCCCTATATGCGCACATACGCATAAATATGAACGGGAAACTATGTATAAAACAGTTTCAAGTTTTTATTAAGTACCACTTTGTTTTCATTGACCACTATTAGAAATAATAATTACAAAATTATACGTAATGTTATCTAACGATAGTCATGATATTAAACGGCAGCGGAAAGTAGAAATTTATAGGATATAACTAATATACTGCAAGTTGATGTCGATAGTTTCTATTCAAAGCAGCTTTCTATGGTCAATTTCTCTTTAAAGTAAATGTCAGGTAAACCTTACCCATTTGCAACAACATCCCTATTATTAATGTTTATATTAAAAACAAAAACACAACGTTATATTTACGAAGTCATTCTTTATAATTTTATGTACATAATGTGTATTTAACACAGATTTATCAGCATTGGAATTATTTTAGTTTTCTGTTCTACTACATTAATGTTTAAAGCACTTTAGACACTCTTTACACGCTCCTTGAAAAATCAAAAAACTATTACGGAATTGACGTTGTTTTTAGATAAAACTGTTATGTATGAAATATGAAATAAATAAATATAAAATAAAATAAAAGACGTACCATATCCAAAAACTGTTGGATCATTTTCGCTTATCCTAACTCTTCTTAGCGATCTTTCTGGTAGAGTATAGTAAATTGGATTTGAAATGCTTTCTGGTTGATAATACTGTCGAGTTCGAGGCAACGTCCCATATATCTGATTTGATGGATTGCTATACACAGGCTGGTAGCCGGCAACATTGACTTGGTTCGAACTATGTATTGGACCTGAATTTTGTAGATATAACTCAGGCGGAGAGTATAAGCCATAGTTTCTGTTTTGTCTGGCATCATATTCATTTAATGCTTGGAGACTCTGTGCTTGATATCCATATTTTATGGGCTGCCGTCGATATTTGTCAGGTATGTCGAAACTTTTGAACTGGGGCGCATTGAAACGATCAGTTGCAAATATTTCTGCAACTGGCAACCCGGAGCTGCTGTTGCTTATATTACTGCGGTTACTCCTTGTGCTGCTCCGGAGACCTTTGCGACTCAACGAACCGTCACCACGTACACTTAACTTTAATTCAAGTCTTTTTTCTTTCATTGTATCACAATTCCACACTTAGTCTAGTGAAATACACTATTTAACTTGCATCTATCTATACATATTCTAAATACACGCCTATAAGCTAATTAATTATGGCTTAATTTATTTCTGATTATGTTGCTTCATTACGTCCTAATATACCCGGTAAAGTTGATATTAATCTTAATTATCTTTATGTAAGATGACTAATGACCCTAGTTACAGACAGACATTCGTAAATTATAACAAGACTGAGAACAACTCTAATGTCTAACCAGACATTTTCATAATGGCAAAAAACAATTGCAAATCGAATTTAGGAAGACACAGTACTTGTGATGACCAAAGTTTATTAAAGTATAGGCTTTAGGGTTCCTTTTGAGCACCGAGGCCTGACAATCAACTCCGGGACAGTATATATGTTTACATAAATAATTAGCGTTGATAAGATAACACTAGTTCAATAACACGGGTAATATTGAATGTTCATACAATTGAATGTCGAGATATGTCTATCAAACTTCCTTTATTACAAGAAATCGGATATATTACTATTTTACTATGTATCTCAATTATTTGATTAATAAATCATAATTTATATTTCATAATATTTGCAAGAAAGGTTTTAATACCAGTACATTTAATAAAAATCGCGAGATATTATGTAGTAATAAATGAATTAAAATAATATTTTTTCTACGAAATTTCAAAAAACAAACAACAACAACATAAATATCTAAAAAATGTTATCTATTGATTTTATTTTATCTATAAAAGGGCGCGTTAAATCTATATATAGGTATTACACTAATCTTTGGACATCGAAGTTTATTATATCATATAAATAATTATTATAATAACATATATGTAGAATCAATTGTAATTTATAATATATTAATATAATAAATATTTATAAGCTATAATAGTACATAATATATATTCTAATTAATAACCTAAGTAATAAGCAAGTAGTAATAGCAGGCAGGCAGTAATAGAACCTAAATACCGAAAACAACAATATTCGCGCAGGGACTGTATGTCTGTAACACGGTGAAAGTACGCGCTCGAATCAATTATAGGGTGGATGAAGAAACAATTGAAAAGTGAAATAAATAACAACTTTCATGTAAGAGCACAATAACAATGTAGCCAATACAAATAGTATGAACCAGTCACATGATGAATTTACAAGTAATGACAATAAGTTAACAATAGCTCAGATATGACCTTCAAATCGTATAGAGCTTGAGCAAGTGTGATATTTCGAACACACATGTATGTATGTATGTATGACACACCAATGCGAGAGTAAAATATTAACTTAAATGATTAGGATTCATAAAACTCTACGATAATCCTATATGTAAGATGCCGGAATTATAAAAAAAACAATATAATAATATAACACCTTAATAATAGAGTATATCACATAAACACTGTAATAACTAGAAATTCACTTAATTTCTTTTTTTTGTTAGATAAATTAGTAATCGAAATTTGATCAAAATAACATCGTCCGTGCCAACCATCACTGTAAAAGACACAGATAATTCAATTTTCTAGTGCATAGTTAACACTTCGTCTCACGCAATCTACATTTCTGTAATTATATATTAGTTTTTTTTTTCTATAACTACAGAATTTCGGTGTAAACGCAGCACAGGTGATTAGAACACTGAGTTTACGTTGCAAAATGGCACGTCGAGTGGTTCAGATAAGCTGATAACGTGGCTATACTGATTATTCAACGGAGTAAATATTGCGTACAACGGAATTCGTTGTGGATTGTTTTTTTGGTACTGAAAAACTATTGTGTATTTTGCAATAAAAAAAGTACTAAATCATCAATGATACATTAATACTAACAGTTTTTATCATATTTTTTTGTCAGTACTGTTAATAAAAATATCATCAGCTTGCGTATTTTTTTTTCTCATTGGAATAGCATGTTATTTAGATCCATAAAGCTCGTACAAAAAACTAAAGGCGACGGGATTCGTGCAATGAACTTGCGCCAGTGACTGACGGGTTTGAGGCATCGCCTTCGTGATCATTACGGACGAGTGTGGTCACGATTGCGTGAAACAATGTCGCAACTGCTATCTAAAGGCTTACTCAGATCAAACAAAGAGGAATTGTATCTAGAGCATTCCTATAGTAAAATAACGTTAACTTACTTAATAAATAATAATTTACGTAAAGTTAAGAAAAAAAACAACAAAACAAGTAAATTTACTTCCTCACTGTGGAATGTAAACACGGCATACGAGAAGCAACATCGTGTACTTTGTCAGTGTAGCTATCTTGCAATCCTATTAAAGTTTAAGACTTTAGTCGTTAAAGGTCTGTATTGTGTAACATGAGAAAGTTCCAATCTAATTTATGGACATAACAAACAAAGCAATGCTTTTCCGTTATGCTGAAGGTTTCCGAGCGTTTAACTATATCCGCTGCTAAAACATGCACTGTGGCAAAAAAAATATAGAAATGAAAAAAAAAACTACTCACCGTCCGGCACGTCCGTGGACTCATCGTCAGTTTTCTGTTCGTGCAACTCTTGTTTTTTGATCACCTGCAAAAATAACTATATTAATACTTTATTCAATATAATGTCTTTTATAATATTAATTGGCACAAAAATACACCGTTGACAAAAACTGACCAATTCAACAAAGCACAAAAAACTTTACAAAAAAAAAGTAGTTCGTTCACAAGTAAACATTGATAAGATAGGCGGCTAAGTACATGAATTAGAAATTGCACGTTCATGATATTACAAAACAAGCGAGGCAAGCCAAATAAAGTGCAGAGGAATCTAAATTGAAATCTTGTTCTTGTGTGCCCTTATCTCATGAACGCATCTCACCCGGGCCAGCCATCCACCCGCAGCTTTCAAGCACCTCATTTTATTATTAAGTACCGGCAATGGCCACTAAGGGAAACAGCAAATTGTTTTCATTATAGATTAATCACTGGGGAAAGTTCACATCACTGATCGGTCAATCAAAGAGGTCGTAAAATTATTGTTAGGCACGCGGCGCGAGGCAGCCATGTCTGCGAGCCTCTCTGAGGGTCTGCTGCGGGCGTCGTGGTCGAGGGCCCGTGAGCAGCAGGCCGTGACAGCCGCAGTATACCAACAATTACCCACGCTTGAGTCGTGCTTACGGAAACGAAGCAATCCCGTCCGCAGATTTCTTGCTTATGCTAGCACACTTGCCCACTTTTAGCCCGGATTATATTATATTTTCAAAACTCAAGATAAGAACTATCAATTCGACTCTACTAAGAGAATATCGTTTTAGAAATAAACTGTTAACGAAGCGCAAATAGTATAACGCGTGAGATGCCGCTAAACAAATATCTCACGGAGCCATTGTTTCATTTTTCACTAAGAATAAGAAATTGTAGCGTGACCGTACGTCAGCTAGCACTCTCACGACGACACAACTACACCAGCAAAACGGAGTGAGCATCAAGATTAAAACGCAAAGGTATACACGCACTACTTCACGAGCACACATTCTATTTGAAATAATTAAATAGCTGAAATGTTAAATAAAGGTAACTTGCAAGCACTATTCTAGAATATGCAAAAATAACACAATAGAGCATTATTTTTAATATATTTTAAAAACATTTGAGAATGCAATTTAATAGAGACATTTGAATTCAACTGTTCACAATTTATTAAGTTCAAGGTGAACATTTATTTTTTTAATCTTCAAACAATAAACGGACGTGAGAAATAAAATTGCATATAAAAAGACGAAAAATCGAGAAAAAAATCTCAATTCCCACAGAACACACAGTCACGATAATGTAACGGTAAACAATAAGGGAAAGTAATGGACTTCCATCTCATATTAATTTTGAAACTTCACTTTTCTCATTATGTTTATTTTTGTAACAAATGTTTGTGTAGTTTTTGAGTTATAATTATAGCGTATGACTTTTATGTTAACTATTGAAAGTGAGTTTTTAAGAGCATCAACAGAATAAATCTCTCCAGATAAGAGTCCAACCATGTCACAAATAATTTCAAAATGATTTTTTGACAATAGCTAAGCGGAAAATTACAGAATAAAACATGAAATTGTATCTTTTGACTTCATTATTATGAAATCTCCATTTTTTTTCTATGAATTCTGTAAAGTTATCTTAAAAGAATCTTTACAGACGATGAAATTATATTTTAGAAGAATTTCTATAATGACTACTGATGTACGAGATTTAATGTTAAGGCCAAATATAAAAATAAATACCTGTAATAAGCATACTTATTTATTGACTTATCCCATGTTCATATATCCATTATATTATTAATCACGTTTAAATAAAAATAAGTATGTAATAGTTTATTATTTTCAATGGATATTACATAATTTAATAAGAAATAATGATGATGATGATGAAATGATGGAAATACAAGTAATGATTCCAATAATTAAAAGCTATAGAAAAATTTAATTGTAATGATAACACTTAATGCATAGGTATGTACAAAATATGTCTTTATTAAATTCGTAATGCTAAATGGACATAGAAAGCGCAAAAGCGAAAAGAATTTAGTATCCGGATCTTAGGTTCACTAGCTCTTTAAGTATTCATGATTATCGTATATCGTGAACTTAACGGTGTTCAAAATTAATAAATGTACATATTTCTTGCTACTTTACATACTTTGAAGAAAATTGACTTTATTAACGAATATATGCATACATATATTTATTAATAGTGAGTTTTCTTTTTAAGGTCTCTGGGTTATTGTTATATATTAGTAGTAGAAATAAAGCAATATCTACCAAAGAAAAATATATAAACTATAATTCTGGAAAAATGTCGATTCTATTTCTTTAAATACATAATTCTATCCTACTAATATTATAAATGTGAAAGTTTCTGAGGATGGATGCTTGTTCCACTTTAATGTAAAAATTAGTGCACAGATTTAGTTGAAACTTTTCAGCAATAAACGTTATACATTACTAAGCACATAGGCAACATTTTTTGTAAAGATTTAGTAAAATTTGGCTTTAATATAAAAAAAAATCAGCGGGCGAAGCTACCTTGGGTCGCTAACAAGAATAGTAAAAACTATTATTATTTTAACTTTAAAGCATAGTTAACTCGAAATCCCAACATAGCATTTATGAAGTACGCTGACTCCAAATCCAAGCTGAAGATATTGCACCTACAATATGTTCAGTGGAGATTTAAGTGCTATGTTGAGTTGAACACTTCTTATAGTTAACCTCCACAAAGTATTTACATATACATATTATAGACAAAGCACTTAAAAATATATTAAAACGAGCATTTACGAAGCAAGCTAAGCACATACAATACATACACACATACAATATAGTAAACATATAAAGCACCTGCGCAATGATACGCTCAGCGCGGCCAGGGTCTATCTGGTTGATACGTTTGTTCTTGAGGTGGTGGGGCGTGTCGCGGCGGTGGAGGCGGCCGCCGCCGCGCTCCTGCACGCCGACCCACGCCACGCGGCGTTCACGCTGATTTAACCCCCAAATTGTTAAGTTAAATACAGTGTTCATTCTATTTAACGTTACTGAAATTGACAAAGACCTCGCCAAGCCGAAACTCCAAATCCTTATACTTAGTTGATTTCGCTTATTGTCGATTCTATTACTTTGTTATACATAAAATCACTGAAAGTCTCAATAACGGACGCATCTAATGTACCGAAAAAACTGAAAAATAGTTTTGCACTTTTTAATTCGTTTTTACTTTAAAATGTAGAAAATACTGTAATTTCATATGATTTAAATATCATTATAAGGAGTTTGTAAAATTTGTACTTGGTCGATAATAATGGTAATAGAAATAATTTTTCATTCTATTTTTCGACGAACCTCTGTAATATGCTATTCCTTCAGTATCGTTATATAGAGTTGACACTGTATATTGGAAACGTATAAAATCTAAAATTATGCCTCGCCACGTTTTTTAATAAAGGAAACCAAACAAAGCATTAAATATAAATAAATTAATACATATATAATAAAATAGTATATATATTCCACCACCAAAACCCCATTAATATTATTTCCCATAAAAATATAGCTTTTTAAATTAATTCTTGACCATATAATTATCCTTTATAAGTATCTCAAATTATTAAATAACTATAATAAATATTAAGTCTAAAATATATATATACCTCTAATTCGTCGGAATCATCGTCGTCGTTTTCTGCTTCAGAAGACTCTTTGTCTTGCGCTTGTTGTTCACTGTCGCTCTCGTCGTCGTTTGTTTCATTTAATACTTGTTGGGACGGCTGTTAAAATAACAAAATAAATTAATTTTAACTAATACATTGCGCTACAGATACATTGAAAATAAATAAATATTAAATGTTATATATTAATTGTATGTGAATAACAGAACTATCAAATATTACTTACTTCCACTGATTCAGTCGATTGTATAGTTTCTGGGGGTGATATAACCATACCATTGGTCGTAGGCGCTTCGTTTTTCTCCTGCGGCTGTTGTTCTGGCGTTCGTGTGAACAATTTCACCGCTTTCGCCTTAAGCTCCTTTGGATGTGGTGTATTTTGACGCACGAAGGGTGTCTGTAAACCAGGAAATATTATAAATTTTGTTTTTTTATATATACTTATCGGAAAATATGTCCTACTAAAAGATAGAAAAATATATAGATAAAACACATGCACATGCTATTTTTATGTTGAATAAAGGGAAAAATCTGAATAGTAGATAAATGAAATATAAAAAGTAAAACTGATGGAGAATGTAATTTAACGTAAGTAAGCTGTACTTAATCTATTGGTAAGCCGAATGAAGCTCGCGGATTGTAATGATTGACATAGTTCCGACGATTATAGTTAAATTAATTTTATATGTAAAATTTAACTAAATAAACATAATAGGTACTGGTACAGTTCACAAAATAATTATAAAAATTAAACCTATTATAACGTATTTCATGGTTACGTAAACAATGCTAAATAAAAAATTTCTTCTAATCCAAAAAAAAAAAAAAAACTTTTCTCAACACATGACAATTTGATCTCTAAAAACACACACACAGTAAGTTTAACATAATACGTAAACACATTTACGGAACCCTAATACGAATAACTATCAAAAATTACATTAGACATCTGACCTAATAAACGTATGATTAAAAAGGCTATACGAAGCGACGTGAATGACAGGATATGATATCACACGCCACTCCACCTCAGCGGCGAGACGACGTGTTTCGAGAAACAGAGTGATCCATCATAAGTGCAGTGCAAATAGTGCTAGTGAAAAAAACTCTATGAAATATATATATATATATAAAAAAAAAAGATTTCAGCTATAATACAGAAGAGGCACAATGAAGTGTTTGTATTCTATAATGATTGTTTCTTAATTTTATGAGCATGCGTGTTGCAATAAATAAAAATGTAGATTTAACGGGAAATTAATAATATACAAAAAAAACTGAAACTGTAAAAATATAAGATGGTAAACCAATTCGGTGACGTCTTAACTAAATGGAATGCCAGACTAGTGTTATCTAAAGTAGTAGGTATAATATCATCTAAGTATGTATAATTTGCTCTACTCTCAGCGATAAAACATGTAAAACTTTGATAAAACAAAGGACCAAGAGGCTTAATAGAGGCAGCAATTAGAGCGTTACTGGAGTGCAATCACTGATCCATATATATTTTTTAATTTATAAACCATGAAATGGTACTAAATGTTATAATACGTAGACATATCTAACGAAAATATATTTTTTAAGTGGCAACATTTTCCTGTGTTATATATTTGAACTTATTATATGCATACTTAAATAGCAAAATGATAAATGATTCGAGCAACTTAAAAGGCGACAGCATAAAAGCATACACAGTCTGTATCACATCAGCTGTGATTGCACTCCATTCGCAGTGTACCTCTGAGAGGTTTGTTATAGAGGAGGAGAGCCTCTGCAGGGACGTCCTCCGTTGTGTCGTAACAAGCTTGCGAACAACGTCTAATGGCCGTCGGAATCCTAGTATTTGTGCACCGAAGAACGAATCTGACGCTTCCTCACTCTCCTCATTTATCGACGTCACCTTGAATACAATCAACGGCTGAGCAGGGAACATCGCTAACTTCTTGAAGTTGATATTATCATACAATTCCATGTATCTCTTTAAAAACTATTGTTGTATAATTACAGCGGGTATAGTGGCCGCCATAATTTTAGAAATTTAGTGTATTGGCACTCTTAGAGTATATTTGTTACATTTCTACATATAAGCCCTGAGATTAATAATACCCAGAATACAAATATTTATTACAGCGAACAAAACAAATTTTAACCAAAAATTTAAAAGTCGACAACATCCGATCGTTCACCAACAATAAGTACTTATAGTAACATTGGCCAGGAAGTACATTTTCTGTTTCAGACAGGCGTGGGACGACCATCCGCATTCACTCATAAATCATAGCGATTTAAAAATCATCCGGCATTATAATATTTTATTTCGTATTGTTTTTCATTTTCCCCCGATTCCTTGTTAGTATCGAATATATAGTAATTAATATAAATATACGTGTATGTTACATATATATACATATGTTTTTTTACATAATATATATCAAAATAAGAGTTTGTACATATTTTATCTTCAAAAGCAAAAGTGAGATCACGCATTTTATCTAAGCTTAATGAAGAGATAGCGTGGAATATATTGTGGTCGGGATAACAGAGCATTAATGCAAACATGTAGCAATATCCTACTATGCAATCACTATTCGTAAAATGTTATTTTTAGAGGAGTTTAATTCAGTTACGAAAGTAGAGAATGGTTTTATATGTTCGGTGTTAAATTCAAAAAAACCATTAAAACTGTTAATTCCATTTCGTCATATCAGTACATTCAGTTAAATTAACACAAAATATATAACAAATTATTAAACCAAACTATAATTAGGCTTTGACATAACAAGCAACAAAAATAAAACATATACCATTAAATAGTAATTTTATTATAGTATAAATATATAATTGTATATTAATGCTTACAAAACAAACATTTCTTATACGTTTTAAATAAAAATGTATCTTTCACAATTTCAGTTAATAATAAAACTTATACAATATATTATAATAGGCATAACTGTTTCATTCTAAAGCTACTAGTATCGAGCTGAGCGCTAAATACGCTCTCTGCCTGGAACCGAGGATATTATCTCTAAGCCATCGTCTTACTTCCCTACACCTGTATCTAGTACTTCTACCTACATTACGAGAGACAGGATTATAATCGAATGTTCTGGAAGAATGAAACCATGATGTACCCTTAAAAGTAAATGGACAACAGCATAAGCTCACCTCTCTCTCAATGGGCGGGTCTTCTGTGAATTTCACTGATATCGTTCTAGATTGTTCCTTTACCTCCCAATCGTCATCTGAATCCCGATCACGTGATAAAGTTGATTCTGGTAATCATATAATAGAATTATTCAATTGTTTAAAAATGTATGTGTATTATATTTCGGTTATAGGCACAAATGTTTAAGCCCAGATGCCAGTCGTGGAGATGGGGCACAAGCGTGTCTGTAAATGAGACAGATTAGGGGTTGGATTCTCTCTCGAGAAAATGAAATATATAATATTTTCATTTCTTCGCTCTGGTTTCGATACAAAAAGCCAACCAACGCGCAACACCACCAGAATTCTGTGAAAACTGAGAAGCGAAGTGTCTTAACACTAAGCTCTGTTTGCCTACCCTGCTTTATGGGGATACTCCCCCAGCGTCTTGAGCGTAATAAATTTGGATGTTGTATAACTTATTTAAAGTGGTTAAAACATTGCATATAGAGCAGACGGTACAATACAAATACACACAAAACAGGACAAAACATAAAATAGTAACATCAATACCAAAGGAATTGGATAAAATATATTATTAGTATTTTATAAACTAAATAGACAAATTCGATTCGTATGACATAGTTTTGGTATACTAAAAAATCTAAAGATTAGCTAATACATTTTTATATTAAATTACAAAAATAGATAATTTCAAATTTAGCTTATGTATTGCATAAACAACAAAATAATTCTTATAATTACAAAGTGTATTTATATTTTTTAAAAAATGAAGTGTGAAAGCAGCATTATACGTGTATCTAATAGAGATATCTAATAAAGATTGAAAAAAAAAAAATAACCGCATAAAGCATATCTCACCTCGTATCCTATCAAGTTCTTGGGATTGCGAATTAAATCTGTGTTCCCTGAACCACGTGCCACTGCCGACCTCTGATGTGTGTTCCAACTCTATTCATTGTGCGGGAATTCGCAAAAGTGACTTTTAGTACATTTACACGGCAAAAACAAACAAACGCTGGCCAGTGACTATTTAGTAATTTGTGATAAGAATAATGTATATCATCACCAGCATATCCTCGTCCACTGCTGGACATAGGTCTCTCTAATGTATATAATATTTATTAATGTCCAAATTTTTGTAAATAACAAAAGACAGTATATAACGTATTATACTATACGTAAATTATATGAATTTTAAATAATACTTAATACAAAAAAAAAGGTTTATGACCATTTCACTTGTACTTAAAACACATTTTATATGCAATTGGGAGTAAAATACTTATAATGCATTTACAAATTTTAAAGACTGCAAAAATTTTGAGTATTAAATATTCTTCGTTTTATATTTTTTCTTACGAGGTTTTTTTGCATTAAACAGGTTTAACTAAAAATAACACCATAACATTATTTCACACTTCCTTTTAAAAGAACGATTGGTTCATCTTTTTTCGCACTATATATGGTTTTTTAGCAATAAAACATAATTTTAATCAAATATTTCAAAAATATAGTCACTGACCTGCTGCACAATAAAAAATAAAAGCACAAGAAGCAATGCGAAGGACCACATACAATCACAGTTCAAGGTCATTCCATCCACATACAACACACATACAAAGTATAATATATACTGATATGTAATGTTTTATGGCATTTTCTTGTATTATTACTCGTAAAGATAACACGAGTCATGATGAAATTTCACAAAAAAAATATCTACACAGTGCATCTTTAAGTAACTTTAAAGACAGAGACCGACTTTTAAAATTTCCAATATAACTTGTTCCCAGTAATAAAATTTAAAAATATTTTACGATATTATTTTTATATACAAATCTCTGTACTTTAAGCAGTTAAACAGTGAAAGCTAAACTAAATAAGCTTTCGAAAGCACATGACAATGTTAACTAAATTCATTGTTTATTTAAAACATCATCATATTACTTGAAAAATATGCACCAAAAAAGCAAAACCACGATATAAAATATTAAATAAAGATGTAAGTATACCTGGCTGTTGCGTGTAACTCAGTTGAGGCAGAAGGAAGCACGTGAGAACATTCTCCCCTGTGGTCTCGTCTCTGTCAGTTTGGAAGGTTAAGAGGGGTTGCGCCTGATTCTCCGATAGCCACACTGCTTTTAATTCTAAATTAACTAGTGTGTATGGAAGATACTGTAACCTGGAAATATGAAATTTTAATGTCATCATAAGAAAGACCATATATTTTTTTCTATTACACACTGTATTCCATATATATATAGCAGAATAAGAAGAAAGAGCACATTAGCAAGTCGCCCCATAAACACTTTTCTGCCTTAATGAGACATTTGAACCAGACATTAAGTGCTGAAAGTCAACGCAACGCTTTGTCTTACTAAAGATGGAAAACAAAAAAATAATTATTCACCAGTGGCGGTACAAATGTCGTCCAACGATAGAGCATATTTAATATTACAACATTTCTTTTTCGTTTAAAAATAACATACGTACTATAATAAATAAGTTTTAAAATCTACCTATTTCCGCTGACGTCCAAAACATGCAGAGATTTACAATTTCCAAGCTCGTTCGGTAATTTCGTTAACTTGTTGTCCCGCAAACTCAAAACTCCCAGTAATGTCATATTGCCAATCTCCAATGGAATTTCACCTAAGGAATTCCTATCTACATTCATTACGGTCAATTCGTTTAAGTTGCCTATTGATTTTGGCAGTTCCATTAAGAAATTCTCTGTTAAAATTAACTCTTGCAGATTTGTACACCTGCCTACGTTTTCGTTTAACGTATGTAACCTATTTTGGTCCAATTTTAGTATAGCTAATTTAGATAATTCTCCAGTACCATTTGGTACAGTTTCTAACATATTTTGAGATAGATGGAGATCAGTTAAGGAACAGAGGCCGCCTATTTCTTCAGGTATCTTCTCTAACTTATTTTCGCTAACGTCGAGACAGATTAACGCTTTTAAGTTGCCGATTTCTGAGGGTAAATATTGTAATTTGTTGTGATCTAGCCATAACTCCTGTAGTGCTGGTAATTCACCTATAAACCCTGGCTGAAAAAGAATTAATTATTAATCGTTTTCTTAGTAAATTATATTACAGAAATAACACAGCATATATAAGCTAGATTTACCAGTTCCTCGATTTCATTGTCGCCCAAATCTAACCTCTCCAATTTCGTAAGATTTTTCAATGATTCAGGTAAAGACTTGAGCAAATTTTCTCTCAGCTCCAATGACTGGAGAGACACCAAACTGAAATGCATACATCCAAAATTAATTTATATAGGTACTAGGTACCATATAATAATGATTGAAATCGTGCTGCAAATGAACCGTAAACGAACGTCTGTCACACAATGGTAAATGAGGAACAAAATCGGAACAATATATAAAACAAATTTATTATAAGAAATGTAAGGTAAAAAGAAATATAGGTCAATATAATCAAAACAACAAAAACCTTGAAGATATTTTAATAAGATCATTATATTACTTGTTCATATATAACCCACTCCTCGTACAAATCTTATTAAAAAAAACGTAGAACGCACACAAGTACAGTCACTGTGTGACAAATAAATATTAGAATTAAACACAATGGATGACTAACACAGGATCATAGCAATGCACCCATACAAGGTTAACCGGGTAAGCGGTAATATGAAACTTATTATTTTAAGGATAAACGTAACGACAACTAGTACGTAAATAAATACGCTAATAGCTATTTGTTATTATAATCTTACAAGCAACTTGATATTCTGTCAAGATTTAAATATAACATAGTATCTAATCACAGATACCATATATAGGTTACCAGTTAGACTCGCTCGATGCATATTAAGAAGCGAGAACTTAAATATTTTGATATTCCACAGTAGATGGCTGCGATAATTATAATTCAGTATAATATAAACAGACGAGACTATTTACTTACATTACGCTACGCTCGGCCGTACGAGTATTTCATATTGGAAACCTTGACGCATTCCTAAGCAGATGTCAAAGCACTTAAATCGTACTTGCTAACTGATATTCGGTAAACGATGAATCACATTCTTCGACCGACCAGAGGATAATTTTAAACCATTGTTTATTTCACATTTTGATTGACCCGTTTTTAAATTTAACAAGGACGTTAAACTTTATATCATGTATATTACGAGATCCCACTACAGTCATAAAATAGTATAATGGATATGAAAAATTGGGTTTATCGTAGCAGTTAAACGGTGTTGAATCAAAAATAATGCTTAATTTTAAGAAACTGTTACCCGATTTGTCAGAGTTTACTTGTCATCCTAAAAGTTTTATACAGAAAATATATAAAAACTGTCAACCCCCAAAAAATGTGAACCCCCATGGGAACATTGATTTTATTACATTCTTTCTTATCAAATTATTACAATAAAAAAACTACTACCGTAATAAAGACGCAAACAGTTAGATAAAACGTCGTCTGGTCTGATATCAAACTTGGCACGCCCCATAATTGTTATCACATAATCAAAATTTAACCATATCTCATTAGGATTTGCCGGAAAGAAATTTAAAAATTATATTAAGCAATAAATCCTATATATTAAATGAAAATATAAAATAACTCTGTTTACAATTTAAACATCTGTTAAAACTATTTCGTAAATTATCTGTGCACATGCTAGCCTTAAAAGGAAAAGGTTAAAGGCACATACGAATGCGTGGCTTACCTTGACCATTTTTGACTGTAGCGTAATCGTACTTTGGTACTCTTTAACGTATCTTTACAAGCAAAGAATGTTGCCGAGAGAAGCTCTCATTTTCCCTTTGTTCAATCCACTCAAGTTGAACTAGAAAAGGACGAGCATCTTGATAGCCTATTAAGTCCCTTTTTCAAAAAAATGATATAAGCTTTATCGAAAGGTTATAATCGTTTACTACAAAGTATTATGTCATTGAAGGATGTTATATAGAATCATAACAAGAAAAATGACTGTAGAGAACTGTACATGTTCATTGAACGTTGACGGTCAAAAGAAAACAACGTAATAAATTGTGCTACAGATAGATATGATTTCATACTTGCAATTATTATACTACATTAGTTGTCGGCCATTTACAAATAATAATATACAAAAAACAACAAAAAATCTTTTACCATAGAATACATAACATGTTTAATAGTTAATATTATTTTGGCAACAGAACCGTCCCGTGGTCAATGCACCGCACTTACATAACACCGTTCCACAGAAGGTACAACTTGGACAGTAACTTTCCACACAACTTTCGCTTTAGTTACAAACTAGAACTTTGTACCTATTTAAATCTTAAACTAAACTGAGAGAAATAACGATCTTCAATCAGTCTCAAGGTAAATTGTTACACGTTGTGGAAGTTACATAAATTATGCTACTCTATTTGCTTTTATCGAGAGTATAAGATCGATGTAATACATACTCGTATTTCTTTATGTATTTTTATTATTAAAGAGAAATAAATTTTACATTTTAAAATTTACATAAAAATATAAAAAAATATACTTCCGACGACAGGACAAGGGTCCAGAACGTCGGGGTGGCTAGGGCTCCAGAAAGAGAGAAAGGAACCTCTTCACAATATGCAATTCAATTATATACACATCTATTACTGTTTTTCATAATGTAATAGAGATGTATATTATAAAAACAATGCATATAATTATCTAAGATTGCCATTTTTAATAATCATTTAGAAAATATAAACTAGACAAGCTTCACATAATAGATAACAAATAACGATAAAGAAAGCCAGGTCACGAATTGCCGATTCAAAAAATTGCAACCTTATTCTCTTTGACTCTTGGGTCTGTTGTTCTTCGATGTCTGTAAATCTTATAGTACAATTATTTTAAAAGAGAAAGCGAGATCCTGAGTTATTTTAACAGAAAGTAGTTTATACGTATTTATGTAAGTTTCTTCTGAACAATGATTTTGTTATAAATTAGATTTTTAATAAATCATTTGTATCGTACTTAAAATAAATTATGGTATAATAAAAAGTTTATAACCATCGCCCAGATTAAATGCGTGATCTCACTTGATAACTACTTTACGTGCCATTTAAGCAAGCATAAGGTTTTTTTCAAATAATGTAAACAGTATATGTAATACTGCGATGTTCCTTCAAGCCTAGTGGAGTAGAAACTCATAGTCACCTAAACAAATATCTAAAAAATCCATTATCATACTTGATGAGCTATACATATAATAAATGTAAAAAAATGGTATATTTTTTATTGACAAATTTTTGGTGTTTTGACACTCACCTGCCGAAATCACTGGGTAAACTCGTGAGGGACATATCGTTAAGGCCCAGGACAGTGAGTGCTCGTAGCTGACTGAAGCCGGCTGGCAACCGCGGGATGGGGTTGCTGCTAAAGTCTGCAATCTGCAGAGCTCGCAGCTTTTTGATATCCTCTGGTATGTCGGGAATATCTGGAAAAAAAATTGTTTAAATAATTACTTACCTTAATATTGTAATTCAATAGTAAAACATTGAATATTAACTATAAAAACATTCAATAATATAAATATTACTAAGTAAATTTACAAGAATTATTTCAAGTCCATATTTATATACTTGGAAGATAATGTATATCCTTAGTTCTTTGCGTTTTTTTTTACTTTTAAACAAAAAAGACATTTAGATAATATCTATCTATATATTATCATTGTTTTTTATATTCAATAAATTAATATATCCTATCAACTTTCCACTGTTGTAAGAGTTATTTAAACCAAACCATCTTTGTAACTACATCACATAACAACCCGTGTATTAAATAAATGAATACTTTAAGTTTTTCATTTTCCTGTTTACCTCTCAGTTCAATGTATCGTCATTATTTATGTTTTGTAACGAAAAAAAAACATTTACCATTTTGAATATGTTTTTTTATTCATATGAAATAATAAAAGTACATGAAAAACAACATTTATAAGCATTTCTGTAAAATATTACTAGGATGCAGTATTTTTTCTTGTATATGAA
This sequence comes from Heliconius nattereri, assembly GCA_013403645.1. NCBI lineage: Eukaryota > Metazoa > Arthropoda > Insecta > Lepidoptera > Nymphalidae > Heliconius > Heliconius nattereri. The sequence continues at coordinate 5,148,095 of JAAIXI010000222.1, read as the reverse complement.
ATTGCTAGAAATATAAAAATATATGATGCACTTTGTTTTTTTTGATATAAATTTATTACAGTTTTTATTAAAGCTGAATTAAACTTTTCTGCAAAACCAAGTAATAAAATGGGAACAATGGTAATAATTAAATGGGCATGTGAAGAAAACGCTAATCCATAAACTCTGAGAACAAGGTCAAAAGTAGCGCATTTGAGCAAACAAAATTTTCTCATCGTCACCTGCCCTCGAAAGATTTTACAAAAAAGTGGTTTTTTTTTGTTAAAATTGTTATTATTTTAAATCTACAATAAACATCATAATTAATATTTTGCATAAAATATAATTGCGGTATTCTATACGATATCTAATATTATATAATAGATATTAAGATAGATAACTATTATAAATACTATTGTCCATTACATATTTTACCTAGGCAATGAATAACATTCTTAGGGATTGTTTAAAGTAATTGCTATTCAACCGGCAATGTGTAAAATAACTAGACCTTGGTCCATATTCTTATATGCGAACTACAGTTTTATCGGTATTTAAGAACAAGTTAGATTAGGTAAGAAAATTTTAAGCTAAAATTCGCTAAATCTGTAGCTGCAGTGGCGTTAGTAAATATGCAAGTACAATACGATATTTCTATAGGCGGGGCCATTCGTGGCGCAAAGTGTGACTTTAAAGTGTAAACGCGACAGTTTCCGGGTTCGATTCTAAAGCACAGTGTTGAGTTCCATCACTCAACACGCAATGCCTCGAAAATTCGGCGGAAAGTGGCGAAGATTCCCTCTGTCCATCCTGCTTTTTACGTGATACAGAGTACAGAAAAAAATATATACAAGTTTTAACTAATTAAACATATAATTAAACTAATTAAATATATATCTTAACAAAATAATACATTCGCAAAAACATTTCAAAGTTTTCACGCTTATTGATTGACTCTATTAAATCTTTGAAAATATGATGACACCAATTATTAGCTTCAATTGGAAACGCGTGAAAGATAAATATAACACTGTTTGTGTTGAGGTCACATACGAATACGACTATAATATATATACATATCATGTGTTTAAAAAACAATGAAACACGCTTGAAACACGTAAATTGCTTTATGCAATACTGTTGATAATAATTTATATATATACACCATGACGACACAGTTAAGAACAATAGGCTAAAAATGCAGCGGTTGTAAGGTTGACGCAAATTCGGGGGATATTTATATTTCAATTGTAGCTTAATAGGTTGCTCGTGAAAATAGGAAACCTGCATTTTCTTCTTGATAAAATATTTAAAGATAAACGGCTATGTTTTTTTTTAGTTATCACGGAAACAACCAGCTGAGCCGACTTACTTGTAGCCCGGATAATATAGGGCAAATTTTAAATCGGTAAAAATAGCTTTACCAATGTGTCGATCTAATATTATTATGTACTTTTTTTTCTCTATTCTATAAAGAAACTTAAGTATAGATAATATAATAGTGCAAAATTTACAATGTCGTCTCTATAGAACTTTAGCTGTTTCCCCCACACAGCAGGGTAGACAGAAGGAACCTAGTGTTAAGACACTACGTTCCCTACTTTACGCCGAATTCTCGAGACATTGCGTATTGAGTGGTGGAACTCAATGCCACGGTTTGCCTCGGCACCAGAGCGAAGAAATGAAAATATAAATTTACGACTGGCCTCAAATATTACTTAAAATGAATTAAATGCAAAACCTACATTTTAAAATTAAACTTCCACATCAACCATGCCCATGCAGGTACAATTTCATAACACAAAGTATATCATATAACGGTTTTCCGTTTGATTATACACGGCTGGTGTGAACAATTTATACCAGCCATCAGCCTTGTGTGCCAGCATGCCTGGCACAGACCTATTTTAGCGCTATGCTATTATACATAGTAACTAGAACTACGTAAGTTTGCTAACGTCGATTAGCTTACCTGGAAAATGTAGGTCGTAAAGATGGTTGTGATTAAAGTTGAAGATCAAATATGCTGAGATTGCAGTTGAATTGTAAATCCTAGATCCTAAGCTTAGGAATAGAAAAAAATAGAGTTTAAAAATAACAAAAAGCCACCACGAACACAAAAACGACTGCACCCTTATCAAAATTAACTATCTTATATTGAATAGCAGTTCCAAAAGACATTACGAACTGGTTAAACTAATATCACAATATTAACGGTAGTGCAGTCTCTGGTTTCCGGTACTGCGCGTTGACATACCAACGAACGTTGCGTCACTGGCATCATCAATCCCATTTGTCAGGACGACATAAAGTACCTAATGCACGCAGCATTGCAAACAATATTTACCTCGTATATGCCATGGTAACATTAAATTGAAGGCATATTAACTAGGTCAACCGCCCGAAAGACGCGTAACGCCATTAGCTGACGAGTTCGGACGAAAATGATGTCATATTACGAGATACCTACATGGGTATTTTAGTATCCAAATATAAGTTTACATCCAAATAATATATATATATATATATATATATATATATATATATATATATATATATATATATAAAATCGAAAGGTCACTCACTCATCACGAAATCTCAGAAACTACATGTGCTAGGAATCTCTAATTTTGCATAGCAGTTATTTATAGGACGTAGGTGCTCGCTAAGACGGGAATTTGCAATATTCGACTTCTAAGGGGTTGTTTTTGGGATTGAAAGTTTGTATGAAACTTTGTTACTACAAATGCTAGGAATCTCAAATTTTGCATGGACGTCACTTATAGGACGTAGGTACTCATGAAGACAGAAATTAATAATAACGTAGTTCACGCAGGCGAAGCCGCGGGCGGGCCGCTAGTACATATATATATATATATATATATACATACAGTATATATATATATATTGTGGGTTCGATCCCCACTCGAGGAAATGAAATATTTATTTACATTTATATTTCCATTTTTTCGCTCTGGTGGCGAGGCTAAGCGCGGCGTTGCCACTGCCACTCAACAAGCAATGCCTCCAGAATTCTGCAGAAAGTGGGAACGGAGTGTCGTAACATTAGGTTACCTCTACCCTACCCTGCTGTGTGCGGGATACAGCGTGAAGCCGATAAAAAAAATGTTTATTATATTTTTCTTTATTAAAAATCCGCTAACAACTGTTTAGGTTACGCTCTATAGCGGTAAAGTTATTTTTAGAACGGTATGCTATGAATCTGTCTTTAAGTGCTTGGTTTTGTTTATGAGAAGGGTGAATGGCTTTCTAAAGATGGAGTATCGCAACTATCGCAATGCCGGATATGCTTCAAAAATAATATGAATTACCTACTTTTTAAAGTCAAATATCGATGTATTTAATGAATCGTGGTTAAAAAATATTTTAAATATTTTTAAGAGTTATAATATGAGCAAGTAAACATTTTTAAGATATATTAAAAAAAAAACAAATTAATTTACACTTTAAGTTAAAAATGTTCATCTTTGCATTATTCGAGTCATATTTTAATACAAATTATAACAATGATATATAAATATATAATTGTCATAAAAATATCGATTAAAACACGTTTACGCGGTACACAATACTTACACACAAATGTGACGAAACCGCCGTTCAAACGGTAGCTGGCAAACTTTACTCTATAACAGGTTGTTTTGGAAATAAATTAACTAACCGTATAATGAGACTACAAATTAAGAGCACAGTTAAAATATTTCTGTTATACGAATATATTAAAATTATATTTCGGAAGTATGATTTAAAACATACTTCATTTTTTATTTACATTATATTATATTATACCCCTCACTTCGGTGGTGTAATAAATGGCTACAGCGCAGTCGGCCCACTCCCCGTTTTAAAAAAAATTATGCTGGTATAATTAGGGACAAAAACACATGTAATATTTTAAAATTTTCTGTACAAGGCCTGTAATTTTTCTGTACAAAATTAAATTGAATCAGATTCACGCTGTAACCCGCACACAGCAGGGTAGGCGGTGGCAACGTAGCGTTGCTATTCTATTCTATTGTTATTCTGAAACCACTGCGTGTTGATTAGCGAGTCTCAACACCGCGCTTTGCCCAACACCATAGCGAAAAAATGGAAATATAAATTTAAACAAATATATCGTCTCCTCGAGCGAAGATCGCACCCACAACCACTCAGTTTTACAGCTTTGGCTTCCTTGGCCACAATCTCAACCTTTATATTACATACTAGTGGCCCCGAACGCGGCTACCCGCTTGGACTATAAGAATATTTATTAAATATATTAATGAAATTATTTACAGTTTTCAATAGAGAAGTGCGTTAAGCGAGCTCATTTTGGGGTGACGTTTTCTAACAACAAACTTTGCAAATCTTTGCTTAGCAACGGCGGTTGTTATAAACATGGCGGAATAAATTGCATGTCAAATTAATAAGTATTTTAATATATTGGTATATATCGAAAATAATACAAATATGAGGGGAAAAAAGTATCCTATGTTCATCCCGAGACCCTCAAGTATCTCTATATGGGTATTTTATCACAGTTAAATTAGCGGTTTGACCCTGATTGAGTAAACGACAGACAGACAGACAGACAGAGTTACTTTTGAATTTATAATATAGGTATGGATAGTCAAATGGTTCCTTACAACGCACCATAAAGAAACTTCAATAAGAATATTGTAAATAATTATTATAATTATTTTAATATATGTAATAATTGTATTATAACAAGTAACACGACATCTAAGTGCAAATAAATACAACCATCAACCAAGCGCATAACAATATCCGTCACAGAATACCAAACATCCACCGCAGCTTCAAGAACGGGGTCGGAGGAAATTACAAAATAAACCAACGCACCGCGTGGCATACGAAGTTTTAACCAAATTTTCAATTTGAAAATTTGATAATCATTAATATTTTCTAATAACTCATGTTATAATATATCTACACCTATGTATTTAAGGCCGTCTCGGCACGGGTGTGACTGACTGTATCGCGACGGTTGTGTGTTCAATCTCCCCGGAGGGATGAATTCGCTCTGACATCAAAAGAAAAGCCTCAACACGCAGTCCCTAAAAAAAATCAACGAATAGTGGGGAATGGAGTGTCTTAACACTACATTCCCTGGCAGGCAGCTTATATGTGGGATACAGGTGAAGCTGACAAAAAAATGTATCTACATTCAAGTACCTATAGAGTAGGGGAAGTGACAGTGAATGCAGATTTGGGGAAAGTGTACTGGTTAATTGAAAGAAAAATGTTGTAATCATATAAGGGTATGCTATACTTTCGGACCGGTTTAATTCTTAATTATCGTAAAGTAAAAGTAGTAAGTACCTTAAAAAGTATAATATTTAATGGCAATTAAATTTTAAACCTTCATTCAAGACTTATACTTGATAAACGATAAATATAAAATCTTTAAAAGCATAAGAAAAAAAACCCGAGGTTTTTGAGAACCAAGTTCTATAGAAGTTATTAATAGGAGTCTCGCTCACTCCAGACGATGTGGGATCCTATTTTAGCGTTATTGAAAAATACCTATATTTACTATATTTACTCTAAAAAAAAAGACACTTTGAAAACAGAAAAAATAAATAAAACTTGAGTACACCGAGGTTTATAGTAGAAATTGTTGGTAGGAGTCTCGGGTGGCTTACTCTAGACGAAGTGGAATCCCATTATAGCGTTATTGAATTGTTTGCAATACAAAAGCGACGAGCAAGTGGACTGTGCCGATTCGCCGCCCACAGTAATGGAGGTCGGCCGACCGACGATATACAATGGATAGCCTACGGGCGAAAATTTATACGAAAACTTCTCGCATACGTATAACATGTACTAACTAAAACAACCCACAGCATCGATGACGCCATATGATATGATTAAAAAATCAGCTTCACGATGTATCACACACATCAGAGTGCACAGAGGCAACCCAGTGTTAAGACACTCTACATTTTCCGTCGAATTCTGGAGGCGTTTTTTAGGTTTTCTTTCGATACCAGAGCGTAGAAATGAAAACATACATTTTAATAATTATATAATTTCCTCGGGTGGAGATCGAACCCGCAACCAGCCGCTTTAAAGTCACACACTTGAGCCCTTGCGCAACGACTGGCCTCGAATAGTAATATATGATTACTGCTCGCAATTTCCATCACTAGTCTATTATCTTACGTGACATGAAGCGTGATACCACATTATACTTAACGTAAAAGAACAGAATATTACAGTTATATTACATAGCAGTTATATTATTTAAAAAGGAATAAGAAGAATATTTTAGGCTTTCATCCATACATCCATCAGCCTTTCAACGTCCACTGCTGCTGGACATAGGCCTCCCCTAATTCTCGTCACTGCGTCCGGTCCTGCGCCCTTTGAATCCAGCGGATTCCTGCTATCTTCTTAAGGTCGTCGGTCCACCTGGTTGGAGGGCGGCCTGTTTGCCTTTATTCATTGTAAAGTAATTTCATCGTTTATACGCGATCTGCCTACGCCCTTGAAACAATCGTACGTAGATTTGTTTATAACATTAAAAACGATGGTCTGGTATTTCTATTCGTTTATAATATCGCCCGCGCCGCGTAAGGATTAGTCACACCTGCGGCTTTGAAACGCATTTCTCTATAATGTTTATTGACGTCTTACGTTTTATGAGTTTTCAGTTGAAAATGTTAAACTACGTTGTACTTATATAATTAATATGCATTTGTAAAAATCTTATATGTCATTTTCTTTCAAAAATTAATCAAATCAAATCAGAATGACTCCGAAATTCGGCGGGAAGTGAGGAACGGAGTGTCTTAACATTAGGTTACCTCTGCCTACCCTGCTATGTGCGAGATTCAGCGTGAAGCTGAATATTAAATAGTACAAGTAAAATTTTAAGATATATGGGTTAACTTAAAATTTCCTATAGTGTTTTGTCTATCAAATTTATGAAATGAGTTATAATAGGTTTTAAAATATATAAGGAATGGCCAACAGACTTCTAAATATAATATAATTAATAACCGGTTTGAAAAAATGATCTAAGCGTCTAATAATTCCATGGCCTACTATTAAATGGAACGCCGCACGAATTTTATTAATAAGAAAAATATACCTAGTTTAGGTCTATCATTCTTTTATAATATACAAAGAATAATAGTATTTTTTTAATATTATTTATTTGTATATTATTATTGTTTATAAAATATTAAATTGTCATAAAATATTTATAGATTTAATGATATCTACATTAAGTAGAGAGATTTCACTAAAAAAATTCATGGAGACTTAAGGGTACGGGAGAGATATGATCCGAGCTAGAGATGAAGCGGCGTGGGAGCGGAGGACAATGCGGTTAGGTTCAACAGCCGAATAAGCCATAGCCGTCGAGCCGAACAAACGGGTTATTTGAAGAAACTACTTTTATGTTGGCCTACTAAATGCTTAAATTACCATTACCATTAGATAATGATGAATTACTTGCTTTATTTTGCACTATTTTCAATTCAAATTTTTTTTTTCAGTTTCACGTTGTATCTTGCACATAGCTGTTAAGGCAGAGGGAACCTGGGAACCTAGTGTTCGCACATTCCGTTTCCATTAAGATACTTCTAAACACCACTTTACGACGAATTCTAGAGGAATTTCGTGTTGAGTGGCGGAACTCAACGCCGCACTTTGCCTCGACACCCGGTCGAAGAAAATTAAATATATCATTTCCTCGACTGAGAATTGAACCCACACATTGTCAGCTGATGTATACAGTCACACGCTTATGATGTTGTGCGACGACTGGCCTCGAAGAAGAGAACTGACCAGAACCTGACCAGCTTCAGGTGCGTTGCGTGTGCTTTAAGCAGACATACCCTTGAAACCATTTGGTCAGATAGGATTTAAGTCCATAACAATCTCATCAATTAACTATATACATGTAAGTAATTATACGGTTAAAGCTATCTATGCCGTAGCCGTACCGGAAGAAGATATCAAACCAGATTTAATTTTAAACAAAGTTTGCTATCTGTCCGTGGTATGCAGAAATCCTATGCAAATTGGAATACAATTCGGAATGTAGGTCTAACAATGGCGATAATTTGAATATTTTATGAACGTTTAAGTTCTTTCAGTCGTGGTGCAGAGGAACAAGTGTGTGACTGTAAGCGCCACCGGTCGTGGGTTCGATCCCCATTGAGAGAAATCAAATATTTATTAAAATTTATATTTTCATTTCTTCCGCAGAACCTTCTAGTTCCTCTACTCTCTGCTGTCAGCGAGATGTAGAATATGGTTAATTTAATTAAAGCCTTCTGACAATAACAAAAAATAAGAACCATAATCTTGACAATTATTATAAGAAATTGTGAATAATTAAGCAAAAAAAAAACAATTACATTTAAACTTTTAGGTTATCTATTATTATATTTATAATTACTTTGTGAAAGATATAGTATGTTTCTCATACAATTAATAAAATTATTTAAAAAAATTACTACCCATAATGTGATTATTAATTATAATTCTTGCATGTTTTTGTATATCCACTAAGATTAATATTATAACCTTAGACCTTAATCTAAGAGATTCTAATTAAACTAAATCTAAGTACCAGCCTTACACATCTATTGATGTTTTTCATTTCGTAAATTTCCCACATTCCAATTCTCTCAATTAGACTTCCGCTCGTTTTGCAACTATTGCTAGCTTCGTGGTGAAACTTAATAGCACACTATTACTAACCAAATCCAAGAACCTATATACCATAAATAGGTATATTACAAATATTCGCCCAAAAGGTAATAGTAGAAGTCTGACATGAGTATAAATAATGATTGATAAGAAATACAAATAATTATTTTTTTTAAGTAGGTATTACAACAAAATAGCTACAATTAATTTCCCTACTAAAATAGCAATTAACTCAAAACAAAAAAATTCAAAACGCATATAATTACATATTCTATTAAGCTCGGGATCCGCAGGAAGTGTACCCAGTATCTCTACACGGGCCGTTGGTACTGCGATATAAAACCACAAACCGTGAACTTGGTGTTTCCTATGACAGACTATAATTGTGCATAACCTAGATTATGCGCAATAGATGTCTTGCATTTGCACACCGTCACGGTGATAAAGTCAAATGATCTATAACAGTGTTTCTCCAATATCTATCCTATACATATGTATAAAATTGTAAGCAATCGCCGTCTATAAATGAGTAAATCGATTATTGAAGACATTTATCGGAGTAAAATGAACCAAAATATTGTTTTTTTTATATTCGTTTGCTTGTCTGTGCAAGGTAATATCAGAAAGGGCTGAACCTAATTAAATGCAATTTTCTCTTTGGACTTTCGCAAATTTCTCTTACCATTTAGTGTTTATTTCATTATTCAGTTCATGAATAACAAAGTTGTGGCAATATAGTTTATTTGTTAAAATAAAAGCTACAAAATAACTGTATCATTAAATTTAGTTTTCAATGTATGGATTTTTTTCACGAAACTAATTCAAATGAGGTAATTAATAATTGCGTTCAAAGTTGAAGTGGGCGAAGGCACAAGAGGGTACCAAGATATTAATAAATTGATTTTTAATAGCGTCGTTATACGAGTGTAAAAGTTGAAATTGAAAATATTATAAAAATACAACAATATGAGAAGTAACCGAACAAACGTCTGTTATTACTTATAAGGAAATATTTCCCACCATAAAAATACAATATCAAAGAGAATTTCTTAATAAAAGCTGGATTATACAAGGAGAACAGTTCGAGGATAAAAAATATAAAGCTTTCATGTCCTCTGTCAGTCTCTGTTAAAAATCCGCTTGTGAGATACACTTAAAAATCACTTTATATTTTATAAGGGACGAACGATTTTATTATTTTATTACTAATATATAATAAGAAATTTGTTTATAACATTTAAATTATTAAATAGCCAAAACAGAGTTTTTATAAATGGTCAAAGTAATAGTTAAAAATTACAATTACTTTTCCGATAAAAACTTAATTTCTTAATGTAAGTTTTATCAACTTGCGAAAAACAGATTGGTCACCGATGTCCTAAGAATCGTGCCCGTAATACTGATGATGTAGAGTCAAAGACACCGATTTCGGCGAAAGTCAATTTGAATTCGATAGGTGGGTACTATTTTTTTTAAATATTTAGTTTATATGTATGTATGTCACGTAACTTTGCAAAATTTCAGTGTGGAAACTTTTGTGATAATGACATAAATTATTTACAAAAAACGATTTTTTGTACCTACTTATAGACGTAGTGCTGAAATGTCTTATTTTTGCTTTACGCTGTATCCCGCACATTAGAAGATAGGCAGAGTGGGAACCTAGTGTCATGACACTCCGTTACCATGAACACACTATTTTGTCCCCACTTTCCGTCGAATTCTGGAGGCATTGCGTGTGAGTGAGAGAACTCAATTCCCGCCGTGTCGTTACCAGCGCGAAGAATGAAAATATTAATTATTTCATTTCCTCGAGCGGGAATCGAACCTGTCGCAATTACAGTTACATACTTGAGCCCACGACTGGCCTGATAATAGAATAAAATGACGCTTTTAAAGAAATAATAAAATTGATATGACTAAAAAAACTGTTCATTTTTATAGCCAAAGCACGTAACATACGATATTATGTATCATAAAATACGGTGTACCACATTTGATAATATCAACCCACCGGTTAACGGTAAATGTAATAATAAAATGGCGAAAGGAATGTAAAAGTACATTAGAAAAGTTAAATCGTTTATCTGAACCGCTAATATCGAGAAATTAATTAGTTTTAAAAGACATTTACATTTATATAAATTAATTTTATTAATAAATACTGTCCATAATGTTTATAATCATTATATATATATAATCAATATACTATTGAGGCCTTCGTGGCGCTGGGACACAAGGATGTGATTGTAACGCGGCACTGGTAGGTTCGATCCCCACTTGGGGGAATCAATTATTATTTACTAATATTTTATCTTATTTTGCGCTCAGCACCAAGGCAAAAACCTGGTGTTTAGGTTCTGTCACTCAACACGCAATGCCACGGAAAATTCAGAGGAAAGTGGGGAACCGAGTGTCTTAACACTACGTTACTCTGCCTTACCTGACGTGTTCAGGAAAATAAAAAAAATATTATACACAGGTTGAATTGATGTTGCAGATTGCTTAAGAAGCCCTACTAGGTATTTATGAAATCTATAGATATTATTCGTAAACAAGTTTTAACCAATTTAAAAAAAGGGGGTCATATGTTTAACATGTATGTATGTATGTACTAGGTATATGATGTTGTTGGAATTGCATAATATTTAAGCTACTTAAGCTCCTATACAAGTCTGCTAAATTTCGTAAGAGTATATTCTTCTTATATGTATATCCTTTTTTATTTAAATGAAGTAAATTTCTCAGAAAACAGCCTAAGGTTTGTCGAAATCGCTTAAGTAGTTTTTGAGATAAGGGTATTTCTAAAAAACAACTGTATGGGACGTGTACAATATGTATAGCCAAATGAAAAATATTAAAGTAAAACATATAGGCCACAGTGTATGTAAACAAATGTAAAATTTGGCTATAATATTAAATAATGAATTAAAACGGCCGAAGCCGCGTTTGGGCCGCTAGTATTAGATAATTATCGAAACAATGATAATTACATTCTAACAAAATCCAGGGTTGTCAACACCTTGAAAGCATCCTAATATACGACACCATACAAATACAATCGGCTGTTAACTATAACGACCCCGAAAACGCATGACGCGAATGAATGAAGTGCATCGAACAAACGAAACGGGCGGCGTCTTGACAAAACAAGCTTGAAGCATTTATAAATAAACGTTCACGGAAATGAAATCGTAAAAATTTAAATTAATTTAAACTTTGATGAAATTTTCGTGTAATCAAACGGACGGACTCATTTTATGTTTTTGTTTTTTTTCATTTCATCGAAATACAATATTATATTAGTCTTTATAAACTTATAATTTTTTTCAGCCATTCACAATATAGCAGAGCGTACACAGAGGTAACTTAGTGTTAAGACACTATGTTCCCCACTTTTCGCCGAATATTCGCGACATTGAGTGCTGAGTGGAGGAACAGTTAGCCTGGAAGTATAATATTAATAAAAATATATTTAGTACGTGCTTATAATCAAACAATGCTAGAGGTATTGTAAGAGGCAGGCAAAGGGATCGAATCCCTTGAAGAGAGACTTAATATCAAATGGGAGAACTCAAAATAGTACTCGAGGGGATTTGGAACCCTGTATCGCTACAAGTAAATATTAGTGTGATATATAACTTTTATGTACCTACATACCTCAATGTCTCTATTACAAATTTTAAATTAAATAAGGTTTTGTTATAATGCTCTCAAAGCGTATTTCAATAAATTTACTATTCTAAAATGCGTTTAAATATTATTAATTACTAATGAGCATAATTTAATAAAACTTTTATAAAATATAAAAACTCTTTTTTTTGTTGTTTCCGTACAATTTTCGAAAATCCTCACTTAGTGACGAGCCTATATGGCAACTTTGGAGATCTACCGAGCGCAATTTCTGCTCTACGTTCATCAGTCACACAAAATATTATTATTTATCATCATAATAAATGACCAGACTTCTTTAAAATATACAAGATACGGTACATAGGTTCAAAACCGACTAACTTTTTACTATTATCAAGTTTTGCACCTGGAGCGTACGCTCAACAATGCGGATGACAAACGAACACGCCACACGCATACAAACAATAATTGATTTCTTTTCGCACAAGGGTACGTTCGGTACTTCGTCCGCCGTGAGGTACTGACGTATATTTGGACATCCGTTTTACATTAATAATAAACATGGGATTGTTTTAAAAATATAAACAACAATTTCTGAAATTTATTTTGTAATGATTACAAGCTTATATTGTTAACTTAAAGTATCTTTAACTTAGAGTATCTTATTTTCTATTGTTGTAATAATTATAAGAAAAAACCTTTAAAACTTGCAAAAAGTTATTACATGAGCACTATTTTTTTTTTTAAAACATAATCTAAAAACTCTTTTCAAATGTTTTATATTTCAAACCAGTTTTAAATTATTAAGTGAAATACCATTCTGTGTATCCTATACCATATAAGTATTTGTTCAACATAGGATGGTTTTGATTTGTTAAATTTAGAGATTATTTAGAACACAATTATGTTGTATTTGTATTGCATTTTACTATTTATGTTATTTATCTAATTTGAAAATTTATAATAGCAACTTACCATTTCGAGAAACATCTAGCTCAACTAAATTTTCAAAATTCTGTATGTCTGGTGGTAGTTTGTGGATTTCATTGTCACTAAGGCCTAAACGTCTCAACCGATGGAGTCTGAAGAAGTTCTGGAACAAAAATAAACTAATTTTAATATTCATTAAGTCAGGGAGTTGAAAAAAATACCTTCACTTTATTTAGTAAGACTAACAAGAAATAATAATACAGACCCAATTATTTGTGATAGTCAACTACTAATGTATAAATGTTAAGTTTAATTTTGTTTTTATGATTTGTTAGAATAATTTGTATTATATTATTATTAGTAAACAACCCTTTATTTTCAGTAGGCATTGATAGCCACAACACAGTTTTATACTAAGATAGTTATTTTGTACTAATACGATATTAGAACAGTTTTATTTTTGGTATTATATATCTCACACCTAGATGTAAAGGCAAATAACTCAAAAAACTTGATCTTTGCACACCATGGAATGCCTAAATTGAAAGCTAATGGTAAAGTCAAAACAGACTTATAAACTTGATCATTTGTCATTGTCAAATCTCAGTTATGGCTAAACATTGCACATTGGCTAGCAACAGTTGTATGCAAAGAACCAGTAGGCAAACTGAGTGGTGTGTCATTGGAGAGGCTAATGTCTAAGAACAATGATGATGATGTTATTAAACATAATATAGTAATAACAATTACTTTTTTTTACAGTTTTATTTCCAAGTAGTTAAATGTAACTGTAATGTTAGTTACAGACCATGAACTGTGAATTGAGATAATTATAAATAATAAATTATTCTGTTGGCTTGTCAAGAGAGAAAAAAGCTAAATCACCAATATTGGCTTAAGTTACAAAAAAAAAAATTTCTAGAATAAAAATAAAAATACTAAAAATACTTAAATTTTATGTGAAATTACTACAATTTGTTTATTTTAGCACCATACAAAAAACTAAATAGTTAGTGGCAATGTCTGCAATGCACACATACACAGTAATCAGTTTCTAATATTTTTCCTGAAAGAAGTGTTTTTTTGAGGTAACCAATGTCCAGATCTAGGTGTGCAATATTATAAATATGGCAAAGTTGGTAATGTTCCTCACTTTTAAACTATGTTTACAATAATACATAAGTACCCATTTGGTCATATAGATAGTACCAAATAATTTAGTAATTTTAGATTTAGAAGTTGCTTTGTAATTTAAAAAGAAACAACAATATTGGTAATTATTTAAAAGTAATATGTCAATATATTACTATTAAATAAATAAAAATAACCCAAAATTTCATTACAATCAAAGTTTCATCAAATAAAGAAACTTTAATGTTTGTTTACACTATTTGCACATTAATAAGAAATGAAACTTACTGAATTTAGTGATATTTAATAAAAACAAAGTTTATGTTTACAAAAAAACATGCTTTAACGAAAAGTTAAGATTAAAAGTTCCTTGTTTTAATATAAATAAGAAGCACCTAAACAATGGCACTAAAAGAATTTTCAGCGATATAAGAATTTTTAATTTTTATGACGTACACTAAAGTTAGGTAGGGCTAATAATGTTATTTACACTCAAGATAAGGTAAACGCCCACAATACTAAATTAACCACTCACCTTCGGTAAATCTCTTATATGATTTGCATCCAAAAAAAGTTCCTCTAAACTCCTGGAATAACGTAAAATGTCTTCAGGTACTGTTGGCAACGAGCAATGCCGCTTGTCTACACATTCCACTTGGCGATTACATTTGAACAAAGGTATACATCGAAACATGTTGGACACTACACAAGAATCGAACTATTATTTAATAGATCACTATCACGACACATATTTAAGCACTTTGCCGGTTGTAGCACTACTTTATCATTTCAAAAATGATCAACGACATCAAAATACGCCAAAAAGATATTCGAAGCACCTCACCCTCGAAAATGAAGCCACAAACTACAAGTGTTGCCACTCAAGCGTAAGATAATTAATAATTGTTATTTTACACAAGCCATAAATATCTTACCGTATAACGTAAAAAAAATAATGTTTTTAATAAAACCGTCCTTTTATATTAAAAGATATATTATTTCATTCATAGTTAAAACATCCAGTGGACTTATCAAGAAATAAACAAGTACATGAGGTACCGTTATATCATTTTATTCAAATATCTACGGTATTTGAAATAAAGTCATAATATTTAAAATGTAAGTTATCATTTGTTGCTTTTTTATGACAATAATATAGATAAGTGACAATTATCAATTTAAATATAATTTAAATTGTATTGTGCTATTTTTATTTATTTTATAGTCAGCATAATATAAAGTACCTGGTAAATAATGAATTAATAAATTGATGGTTATACGTATATTGATGGTTATATCTAAAATATCACATATTTACTTAGTAAAACAATAGCACATGTGTAATTACTGTATAATTTTATTTTAATATTCCGTAGAAGAATAATTTAAAAACTGTGAAATGTGCGATCTTTGCTTTTGAAACATAGACAAAAAAGATCTGTCACTCAATAAATTTATATTATTCAAAATAAAAGTCAAATGCAAAACTCAAATATTCCAAATTCCAATCTCAACTCAATAGTTACTGTAACTGTAGTCAATAGTTAAAACATAAAATAAAAATTAAAAAGCAAATTCCATATATAGATATGTGTATTTGAACTTAAAAAGCTAAACTTTATGATAATATTGATTAAGTAACTTATTCACATATATTGAGTAGTTTTTTAAAAGTACTACAACAATGTTTAACCTAGGATTTATTGGTGGTGGAAATATGTCTACAGCAATATTCAAAGGAATTTTAAAAAATGGTTTGTGTGCTATTCTTTTTTGTTTCAAAATCTGCCTTTTCATACATATTGCATATACCTGAATCTGTTATTATTTTTAGATGATCACCCAGCATCTAATGTTTGGGTATCTGGACCACATTTAGATAACCTCCAACATTGGAAAAATCTAGGTGCTAATGTAACTAATAAAAATGGAGACTTACTTAATGTGTGCGACTTCATTTTCCTCGGAGTGAAGCCTGGAATGTTACAAATGGCAGTAACAGATTGCCTTAATACTATTTGTGATAAATCTGTTAAAAACAAACACATTGTGTTTATTTCAATATTAGTTGGTATTAACATAGAACAATTACACAAGGTATAGTAAAATTATAAGACTTATTATAATTAGAATTACTATTAGATTAGTAGATTATTTTTTATGCATGTCTACTAGAGATTTTTAAATATTTATAATTATATTATATAAAATTTATTTTATTTTTTTAATAAATATGTATAAATATATTTCCATAAAATTTAGCCTGTGTTATTTGAATGTATAAGCTATATTACTGTAAAATTTCATCTAAATTTGTTCAGTAGTTTTTCCATGAAAATGGTACAAGCATCTATCCTCACATTTATAATATTAATTATTAGGCTTAATTAATATGAAGAACATATGAATATATAGTGTTACATGTACATATTATTTTGATTGCAATTTCTACATAAATATAAAAAAAAAGCAATTGTTAATAAAATTTATTGACTGGCAGTAATATGATTGTATATACAAGATAAAGTATCTAATTTCCTTTCAGGCTCTTAAAGTGCTGCCAGTACAGTTTAGTGTAATTAGAATCTTACCTAATACTCCTATGGCTGTTGGTGCAGGATCTTGTTTGTATACCCCAGATAGCAATATATCACAAGAACAGTGTAACATGTTGGAAAAATTACTAAGTGGATGTAGTGTTTGTGAAAAGATTCCGGAATCTCTAATGGATTCCTTAGGAATACTTACAGGATGTGGTCCTGCCTTTGTAAGTATCTTGCTGCGAAAAAAATGTTTAATAGATATTATAACATTGTTTGATCTCTATTTTTTAATCTTGGTTTATTTTTTTTTTCACTTAATTGGCGTATCCCACATATAACAGGTAAAGCGTGGAGACTAAGATACTCCTCTTTCTCAGAGTTTTGCCCTAACTTGTGACATCTTAAAAATATTTGCTGTATGTCTTAACCTAATCACAGAACTGTATTATATATGTATATATTGCATATTTTATAATTATGTATATGTGTATGTGTGTATCATATATACATCTTTTTTTCTATTGTTGCCTTACTATTAAGATGGTATTGATTGTTTTTCACCACAACTTGATTCTCATCCATTGATTGGCTGAAAGAGACTTCTTTTATAAATAAGTAAATTGTAAACTATCTTTACAATTTTATTATTTCTTATATATACACACGCAAAACAGAATATATAATTTAAATAATAAAAAAAAATATTACAGATGTATATAATAATAGAGGCTCTTGCCGATGGAGCAGTTAAACAAGGTGTTCCACGAGCTCTTGCCCTTAGGCATGCAGCACAAATGATGGTGGGTAGTGGGCAAATGGTTTTACAAAGTGGCAAACATCCGGGCTTGCTTAAAGATGAAGTATGCTCACCCGGTGGTTGCACCATTTGTGGTGTTACCGCTTTGGAAAATGGAAGAATAAGGTTGGTGAATTGTAAATTTGCTTAATTTTTTGCACAAGCTTTAGTTTATTTTATAATAGATTTTTGTATAAGTGTTTTAGTTTATAATTAGTTATTCTATGTATTTAATTATTAAATGTTCTCATTGACATGATGGAACATTTTACTGGAAAAAAAGACAAGAATTGTTGTCAGATATTGTTCCAGTGCACCACAATGGCCATGATTTGGTGAAGATTACTGCTTAAAAACATATAATTTAAATGTTAAGGACTTCTTAAGTCAATCAATGAAAACACCACATATTATATATATAATGTATAGCAAGTTTAATTGTAAACTAAGTTCAATTGTTTTATTTTTCAGGGCAACATTAATCAGCGCACTTGAATCTGCTACCTTAAAAGCAAAGGATATTGGTAAAAAATAATTTTCTAGCACAATGTTATTAGAGACGATATTTAAATGCTGAAAGCAATGTTATTTATTTTTATATACCTACCATTACCATACCTACTTAATTTTGCATATCATTGGTGTCAATGCAGGACCTTTTAAATGCGGTTTTTATTGTCTACTGTAAAATACATTTTTTATAGTAGATAGTAGAAACTGTCATAAGTCAAATAATTATTTTCAAGAAAAAAAAAAGTTTTTCTAAAACTTGCATATACGAGGTCTTGCACTGATGCCAACAATATAGGAATTGTATTTTATCATTTTCACATTTGAATAATGTACAGTTTTTTGTAGGTGCTCTTTTAATGCTCAATACTCTTATCTCTAATAGATGAGAATATTGAGCATTACATGAAAAAAATTACTCATTACTTATTATGACCATATATTATATTACTCATTGTGAAGTATTATTTTGTTTTACTATCGTTTAGTATTCTTTTTTTAAATATATTATTATGATTTTTTTTTTGTTTTATAGGAACATGTTACTATTTAATATCACTTTTAAAAAGTCTATTAGATAACTATAAATGATCTATTTTAAAAAGAAAGCAGTGACTATTTTTAATATCCATATTATATGTCATTGGAAAGAGTATATAAAACCCTTAACAAAATACAATTAACTAAACATATGCTAACAAACTACTTTTAGTGTACTATGTTGGTTACTATAAATGCCTTGTTCTTCCTTATTATTACTATCGTGATTTACTTCTTTATTAAAATTAGATGTCCAAGTTCCATGATACATGAACTTCAATAATTTTGGTTATTTTAAATTATGTTTTGAAATGTGATGTCATCCTCTTCATAGATCTCGATATCTTAACATATGACGACATTATTTTATTAAGATGGCCACTCATTGTGTAATTATCTTTTTTTTATCTCTTGATGCATTCTCATTAATCTAGTATGTAGTAAGTAGTAACACATGTGATATCATGATATTATATGGATTAATTTTCTGATTGTTTATGATATTAATATTAATTTGTAATATTTACTATTATATTTAAGTATTTTTTTTTTCAATTTATTAATGTAAGATATATAATTTCAAGGACAATTCATGATATGTATTGCTCTCTTCCAGTATTATAAAGTACTAGTGGACCTTGGCGGCTTCGCCCGCTTGAACTATGAAAATATTGTCAGTTTATAGGGTGAATACTAAAAAACCATGAAACACGTTTTCAATGAAATTTTAAGAAATTTTAATTTTAAGAGTCTAAATTTCTAATCTTAAAAAAATCGGTGGCGATTTAATTTTTTTCCATATAAACTTTCAACCCCTATTTCATCCCCTCAGAGAAGAATATCACAAATTCTCGTCCTAGTAAGCACTTGTGTCCTATAAGAAATGCCCATGCAGAATGAGATTTACACTTGTATTAACGAAATTTCATACAATCTATCAACCCCAAAAACAACCCCTAAGGAGTCGAATATTGCAAATTCACGTCTTAGCGATCACCTACGTCCTATAAATATCCTCCGTGCAAAATTTGAAACTCCTAGCTCTGGTGGGTTCTGGGATTTCGTGATGAGTGAGTGACCTTTCGATTTTATATATATATAGATGTCTATTCTCTCGAATATGAAAATAATTTCTTTAATTGTAATTATCTGAGAGGCGATTGTAATTTATATCATATTTGTGTTATGGTGAGAATATAAATAGATCTGTTTTAAGTATATATTTTAATTTGAATATTAATTTAAATTGTTGCCATAGCATTTTGACACTTATGTTAATCCAGTGTAATATAATATACTTTATAATATTTTATGTAACTATCAATTTTATGGATCAAAATAATTGAGCTAGCTCATTTAATATAATTGTCATTTCTGTATTACTACAATTGTTCACCTTTTGTGTATTTTTTTGACTAAAAATAAAATAAAAGCTATGTATTCAAAAAAATATTAATAAATACATAGTGCTTAAAGCAATTAAATACTTTTTAGAACATGTATTAAGTGTAACCGTTAAAGGTATTAAACAATGTTAAGGCCGTTGGAACAGAAGTACAGTCTTACCGTAAATGTGACGCCTAACTTTTTATTTACGGCATACAGCTTTAATAAAATAAAATGTATGTTAAAATTATTCATTTTATGACAAAAATGGAACTACATTTATTATAGCAAGATAGCCTATTGTAAAAAAACTGACAATTGTTATTTTAGTTTGTGTATAGTATGTCTATTGTTACATAAGTGATTCTTGTTGTATTTATGTGCCTGATTTTGATTAATTTAAATTATTTTGTTTCTTATTGTTTCTGTTACAGTGTATCAATGTACTTAATGAATTTATTGTTTTTTAACAATGTTCATAATATTTGTAATAAATTATGAATTTGCAATTTATATTTAATTTACAAAAATTCTGGAAATTTTTGTCTCCGTTCTTGTCAAAGTTGGTCATTCATGTGACCCCCAAGTGAGACATAATTTGCAAATTGTAAACTTGTCTAGAAAAAAAAACAATAGAAAAGACATTCTATCTTGGAATTACAGACTCAGAAGTGTAAGAGGAGCATACCGTTGTAACACAGATTCACATCCCCATAGTTTCACATCTCCCATAGGTACTACTTAAGTATCAAACGTAGTAACGTGAAACGTTTTTAAAATGTACGCAATTTACATTTTTTCTTTAATTAAATTATATTTTCCTATCTTTGTTTATCGCGTATACTTATCTCTCGATAGTAACAGTATTTTATAAAATACTTGACAAAAATAAGCCTCGAAAGCTTTAGTTTGTCTTTGTTTGTAGGAAAATAATTATGATAACACAACGTTACTGTGTATCTTGATAGATATTTGACTAAATATTCATTTCTATTAGCTTTGTATCTAAATAACCTATTTTCGATTGTTAAATTATGTAAGGAATAAATAAATGAATAAAAGATATAACGTTTTATTTGATTTATTATTCCTAGTTCTTATACTTATATACAAAACTTAATTAAGATAACAATTACATAAAAAATATAAATAATTAATTATATTAATCAAAATAAATATTTTCGCATCCAAATCAAGATTGTTAAATTATATGCCTAATTAAATTATATACTCGTCTGTGAATAAAACAAACTAGATTTATATCCAGTTTGTTTTATTCATATTTAATTATTTATTCTCCATTATTATTAATGGAAAAAAAATGTTGTTTCATCTGTTTTGTTGTGCATAACATTTCTTTGTATTGTCTAAGTATTATAAATATTTACAGCGTTTATAACCAATTAAAAATTATCATTTAAATTATTATTTTTTCGTACACTATATTGCTCTCTTAATAGTAGACAGGGTGCCAATTTTTTTTATACATTATTAACTTTAATTGATTGTGCTATGAGTTTAATAAACCATTTTTTTATAACTTTTTTAACATATTTTCATACTAAATTATTAAGCGAGATTCATCGAGAAAACAAACAATGTCAAAAACTGAAAAAGGACTCTTATTAAAACTACTTATTTATCACTTTTTTTCAAACCATATTCTTGTTTTTATACTTCTATAAAACATAAGACAGGTCCAATCTTCGCACTCCAAACTACTAGTCATCATTTTGCAAATAAATTTTTCTTGTAGTTTGCTTCGGCGTAAATGGATGATACGGATGTATGCATACAGATTTTCTTGTAAATAGGAAAAGAGACATTTTTCGGGCCAAACCCACTCCGATATCTATACTCTTATGTCTAGGGACCTCCATCATGGGGATTTCGTCTTCTTCACCCCTCAAGCAGCTAACTCTCCTCACGTTTCGGCGAAAACTAGAAAAATTTGTCCTTAATCGAAAACTTGGTAAGCGGTAAAACAATGAGCGTTTGTTAGCACGTTCGTCATGTTTACGATTTCTTTTTTTGTCGTTGCAAAATTCTGTTTCACATTCTTCTATTGGTCTGACGTATTCTTTTGTGGTTTCCGCTAATGCAATCAGAGCAAAGTCTTCGGAAGTCATCACTTTTGTTTTATGGCCATATTATAAAGGCGTTACTCACGTATTCCTGTACTGTGTGGCGGTACTGTGGTTGCGTATTACAGAAGAGATCCCACTTAGCTTTGGCATTGATTGAGTGTGACGTGTATTTGCGATAAGATTATTAAGATTAGTCGCCGTGATTGTGTACATTATATTCTAGATTTCTTTTTATTTATTGTCAAATAATATCTATATAATATTAAAAAAAAAATAGCTTCACGCTGTATCCCGCACACGGCAGGGTAGGCAGAGGGAACCTAGTTCCCAACCCCGTTCCCCACTTTCTGCCGAATTTTGGAGGCATTGCGTGTTGAGGGGCAGAACTCAACGCTGCACTTTGCCTCGACACCAGAGCGAATAAATGGAAATATAAACGTAAATAAATATTTCATTTCCTCGAGTGGGGATCGAACCCACAGCCGTCACGTTACAGTCACACCCTTGTACCGCTGCGCGACGACGGCCAAATATATATGAATATAAAATATACATAATAAAAGTGCCTTTATAGCTACGTCAATTTTTAATCGACAGAACTGTTGGAAGCTTATAATAATTGATTATATAACAATATTGCTAATTATAAAACCACATTGACAATATTACTTGCAATAATTCTAAACAATATGCTTGTTTTGCTGTAACTTTTATCCTTTATAAACATTATTCAAATAATAAAATATATGTATATCATACATGTACCTAAGTATATAACATGCTTCTAACATACTTAAGCTTGAACGTAATAGTGTATACCAGAAATTAAATATTTAATATTTTAATTTCATTTGCTTTGGTGTCAAGGCATATTACGGAGTTGTGGTCCTCCACTCAACACGAAATGCTTGCAGAATTCGGCAGAAATTCTTAACAATAGGCTTTTGCACCCTGCTACATGAAAAAAAATAACATACCTCTAATATATTACATATTAAGTTTGAACACAATTAGTAATGTTTTCCTATTATGTTAAATGTTGTTCAACTTCAAAATACCTACCTATATAAAACGTAATGAATTCGCAAATAACAAATTACAGTGGATATTTTGGCAACCTACTTTGATAGCAATATTTCCTTTTATATCTTTATATTAATACTTAAAAGGAAAATAATCTTTTTTTCTTTAATGTATGTTAGTATAGCAATATAAGCTTATTATAATTTAAATGTGGTTTACATTTAATATGTTTTTACCATCTACCTCCCTAATTCACTAAATCGTTACAGACAAAGAGCTGCAGTTACAGTAAGACATAGTTCTTTTAGAGTTAAATAAAATTAAATACTTTAAACAATTATGATTAAAGTACCATAAAAAAGAAAAAAAGCGCCTGTGATAAATTTATCTGTGAAAGCTACTTTGTGCACTATTGCTCGCTAGAATTGGATGTATTATGAGACGTCTACAATTTATTAAAACATTTTAAATAACCTAATTTACTTACTTCATACAAAATTTCGGATCCTTTTATCCGTAGGAGCTACAAAATTTACATAATATAATATTACTGCGAATGTACGTATTAGTTATTTATAAATAATTAATATATCATCGTCTCCGCATCCAATAGGTATAATGATTACACACTCGTCTACGTAATTTTTCAAGAAATTAATAGTATCTGGGGTGTTTACTTTTTCATTTAATTTAAATAAATTTTACAAGCATTTTGTGTTCACTAATAGCTTTTTGCAATAAAAACTACAGGAAAGAATAAGATTTGTATATTGAAACCAAGGTTCTAACCTTGTGCTCAGTATCCATGTCAGTAGGTAGTTCTTTCTATTCTATTCTGTTGCCTTCATTTATTTTATTTCGACTGTTCGAGGAGTTTGCTTGAGTAGTTACACTGTTAATTTATTATATTATATTTTTTTATTAAGACATCGCTTAGACTATATTATAAATTGAATTATTTATTTAATTTAAATTATTGCATTAAACAATCTCCATCATGGTAAGGTAAGGTAAGATAATTTAAAATTTTGTGTCCCATTTTTTTTAACATTAAACACGAATACTAAAAATTAATAATCATAAATATTATTTTATCTAAACTTATATTATATTTGAGTAAACGACCAATCCGAAAAACCAGTCACGTGAAAAAGAAATAATTAAGTATATTTTAATTGCATTTATCATTTGTGGGACCTAGTTTTAACATTTTTAATGAATTTTACATAAAACGATGCAATGTCGTGTAATACGTACAATTTTCCTTGCTCAGTCATCAAGGCAATATGGTTTTTCTCTTTGTAGAGTGAGGTAGAGTTAGCTCTGTGAAAGCGAAACGGCTAGAGTTAGTTTAGTTGCGCAGGCGCACGCGTCATTGTAGATTTTCCCGCTGTGAGACAAAATACTTTTTGAACTGACTCAGTTTTAAACCACTTTTGTTTTCATTATGTGTTAAATTTGCGCATTTTATACGAATTTGTGTTTTGTGGCTTCATATTGGTGAGTTTTTAAATATTAAAAGAAATACTTATATACTTATAAATAGGGTATTGAAATTGATATCATCAAGTTTTTCTTTTTTTCTAATGTCGTTATAGGATTTGTTTCTGGTTATTTACTCATGTCAAGCCTTAGCAAATGTAACATAGTATTATGAATAAAATATGTCTATATTTTCATTAAAGTATATATTGTAAAATGTCATAATATTTCTTAATAATGTTGTAATTAATATGACTAAAAAAATAAAAATATCAAAATAAAATAAATGGAATGTATAGGAAATATATGATTAATGGAGATTATATGTATAATAACAACTATCTTTTATCGCGAGATAAATACCAAAGTCGTGATAAGTCATATGACTTGCTATTTCAAATAGTAGTTTTATTGTAATACATATAGAGTTTCATATTGTCCAAACAGCTTAGTGTTAACAGTGACAAATAGAACGAACACACCTGATAAGGTATCACGAGGATTGTTAGTAATATTCGTGTATTTCATTTTAGTTTTAGAACTAAAACAGCGAGATATGGGGCTGTGTCTGTCCTTTGACTGTGGTGATTGCGACGGGTGCGTCAACCCCTGTTGCCTGGCTCTCAGCGCCTGTTGCCTGATCCCATGTCTGTGTCCTAACGCGTGTGGGCAGCAACAACACCCACCGCCGCCACAGACTGTAATTATACAGCAACCGATTGTGGATCAGCAGCCGCCGCCTCCAGGATATCATTATCCTCCGCCAGGGGGATATCCTGGTTATCCGCCACCAGGTGGATACCCACATCCTCAAGGCTACCCACCCTACGGACAAGCAAGATAGTGTCTTGATAACAAAAGTAATTATAAGTGAGGTATGTTATTTTCATCAAATAGTTATATTAATATATATTTGTTATACTTTATGCAAGACCAACATGGCGTATGCATGCTAATTTATCTACCTATATAAATATGAAAATTAAGTACTTATTGTTTAACCGATTATATATTTATTGACAGTAGCCTATTATTATTATATTTATATAGCTTCTATGGGACTTTAGATACTTGTACGACAAAATAAGTTCAAATTTTAGTCATATCAGTTTAAATTTGATGTAACATTAGTAATAAAGATATATCGGTAATTTTAGTATTAGTATTACCTATAGATAAATAAATTACTGATATTGAGACATATATTCACCATTTTGTTACAGTAAATAACGTGTCGTTCAAGAATAGCCATATTATTGTTTTAACGTATCCTATTGTGCTTGTTGACGTAAAAGTGCTACGTTTACCGTCATTTAGACTTTAAGTAGGTAATTATTATATATTATATAGGTATCTTAATAGTTTTTTAGTTATATTACAAAATTGTAATCACATAGCTCATAAAGTTAATAGAGAAGCAAACGTCGCTTTTAATAGCTCTGAAATAATACAATTTAGATTAGACAATGAATAAATTTCACACTGTGTCCTTGTTAAATTATACACGCAAGTTTACTTTAAATATGTTCTATTTATTCCAGGATGGGGTGTAACATATCGTGTCGTCCGTGCTGTTGTGTGCCGTGTTGTTGTTTGCCGTGCTGTTGTTGCGAGTGTTGCGCGGACCCCCCACCCCCCACCACGACAGTGGTACACCATACCATCGTCCAAGTACCCCCGGCCAGAGGACCAAGTGCGCCGCCACCTTATCATTAAATTACAAATTATTTATATAAATATTAATAATTAATACGGTAATAAAATATCAATTATTAATATTGATTATTATTATATGTGAACTGTATTTTTTTAAATGGCTAATCTTCTGTTTTCCTTTCTTAACGTTACGTTAAAACTTTTGTAAATTATTAATAAGTTAGTTTTAATGTAATAACGTGGTATCTACTTTTAGATATCTAGTAATTTTAAGTATAAACTATCAACACATTTCTTTATCACGATGAATCATGCGTTGTTTTCTCTACAATAAACATAGATATTGTTTATGGATCTAAGAGATATCGTAAATATTTATAATATCTAAGTACTTATGTAACTAACATATCGAAATGTTCTAAGATTCGCTCTTATAAGAGCAGATACATTTAATTTATTATTTTTATTGTATAATATCATTGTTTTCATGCCAATGTATAGTAACATTTTAAAAATAAAATTTTAAAATAATATGGACGCAGCTGATTTATCTTAAAACTTAATTTATACGTATATACATACCAAACACAACTTTGTTACAAAATAAATGATTTAAAATGATATCAAGTTTTATTTATGTCATTAAAATTAAGTTTTAATTATCTAAGGGAAAATAAATAAGCTATACCTAATGTTCCGATTTGTGTATATGCTCATATGTATTTATTACATTAGTACCGTGCCGGCTGAAAAAGTTATTCGGGATCGAAGATGAAGAAAATTAAATCTTCCTAGGAGTTAATAACTATTTTTGGGGTTCAGTACCTTTTAAGGAAAAAAGGAACCGTTATGAGATCACTTTGTTGTCCATCTGTCTGTTTGTCTGTCAAGAGCCTTTAAATTCAAATTCAAATTCAAAATATTCTTTATTCAAATAGGCAATTATTATAAGCACTTTTGAATCGTCGAATGAACATATGAATAAAAAGCTACCACCGGTTCGGAAGGCAGTTCTGCTGAGAAGAGCCGGCAAGAAACTCAACAGTTGCTCTTTTCAAAATCAATGGTACAATCTATTACATTAGCTGGCAGCTATCCTGCATGACATTCAATAGACATTAATTCCATACATGTTTATCCTCCAAATATTCTTGAACAGTGTAATACGCTTTACTTGTTAGAATTTTTTTTACAGATATTTTAAATTTTGGTAGTGGCAAACTAAGAATACACTGCGGAATTTTATTATATACACGTATACTCAGACCCATAAAGGATTTACTAACTTTTTGGAGGCGAAAACTTGGTGTAACAAGCTTATCTTTATTTCTCGTTCCTATCGTATGACTGTCACTATTTTTGCTATGACAATGTATATTTTGTCGGACAAAGAGAATGTTATAATATACAAATTGGGAAGCAACTGTAATAATAATACCTGCATCTTTGAAAACATCTCGCAGAGAATCTCGCGCTCTTAGTTTATAAATATATCTCACGGCTCTTTTTTGGAGAATAAATATTGAATTGATATCTGCAGCACTGCCCCATCATTTATTTCTGAAAAAAACTATTTCCTATTTCCTGAAAAACTATTTCTACATTTACTTAAAAAGAAGATATGACCGTTTATGTAGCACGTATCGCGTATTGCAACACTATAAAGGGAATCAAAATTCATAGGGTACTTTCGGTAGACCTAGAAACTTATGACATTTTACCTAGTTAGTAAAAAAAATGTGATGAATGTGACTATATATTAGTGGTTAAATTCTAAAATAAACTATATATGAAAACTATATATTTGTGGTTAAATTCTATGCTAAGCCTGAATGTTAAAAAGAACTGGAGACCTACAATTTTTGTACGGACCCTTCGTGGGGCAGCCCGACTCGCGCTTGTCCATTTATTAATATTTCACCATTTCATTATACAGCGCAGAGGAAGCTAATGAAATTGCTCTATCTATATATAGATCATTTCATGAATAACAAATATATTATAGTTTTGCTAAATTAAAGAGACAAATCACAGTTATTACTTAAATTTACTATTGAGTGTGTAAATAAAAGAAATAGCGGCAAGTAAATGAATATTATAATAATTTTTGTAGCATCAGCTATATAGTTCTAAAAAATATTTTCTAGACTATTTTTATGTATTCCGACCATAGGCTTTTTATTTAATAACAGTGTATTCACTATTTCATTAAATAATATCAATCATAGGCCAGTCGAGGCCTAAGGGTGCAAGCGTGTGGCTGTAAACGCGACAGGTTCTAGGTTTGGTGGTATCGATTCCCACTCGAGAAAATTAATAATGATTAATTAATTTTATAACACACAAATATAAGTATTTAATATAGACATGACTCAAACAATTCTCATGAACTTGTTATAATCCTGATAACAGTGGCTATGAATAATATAATAACAATCAATTTTATTAAGACTGAAATTTCAATATTTCCGTTAGTGATTGTATACAAATCTAAATTCCAAATAATATTGATAGTTTTAGTGTTTGTAACGTCAATATCATGTATAATAAAATATGGTTCAAGATAATTTATTCTCATAATCCGATGAAATTATAAAAATTGAATTGAGAATATAAAAAATAAAGATTATAAAAAAAACATAATTTATATAATATGCATTGGTTAATCTAGTATCTAGTGTTTTTGTACTGATTTATGTGACGAATGGAGTGATTCATTACTTTAATTCTTTTTCTGTCAATTTAACTAACCAATAATAATATTATTTAAATATTAAAAAAAATAAACACAATATCCCGTATTCTGGCGGAAAATGCAGAGCTGAATTTTTTAGCTTACGAAATTACAAAGTCTAGGTTCTCTTTATTTATCCTTAAGTCCTTCATAACTCGTAAATTAAATAATCTACATTTCTCTAAACTTGTATAATTTCTATGGTTTCAGTCAATATTAAAAACTGGCACTAAATACCCAACTCACTCACTCATGAAAAATTATGAAAATATAATATTTTGGCATACAGGAGAAAATCTGGAAATTGAAAATTATTAATAAATACTACTAATAAAGTAAAAACAGGTAGAGTATTAGTACAAATAACGTAGGAAAATAAAGCGATGTTAAAAATTATAAAGTATTAAAGTATTGATGAGTAGTACCCAATAACGTCTTTACAAAAAGACGGATATCCCATCAAAAATATAATTGTTAAATGAGAGCCAAGTTCAATGTTAACTAATGTTGCATTCTCAACTTCAGCGACAAATGAAAGGGAAATCTGGGTCTCTTAGGTGCTGAGTTCTGTGTTCACTCGGCATAAATTTCAAGCTCTAAATTTCATTTAACTTGGCTCTTATTTCACATTTATATTTTGAAGCCATAATAAGGATGTCAAAAAATTAAGGATGGTATTGTAATTGCGTGAGTAATATGCGAT
This sequence comes from Heliconius nattereri, assembly GCA_013403645.1. Classification (NCBI taxonomy): domain Eukaryota; kingdom Metazoa; phylum Arthropoda; class Insecta; order Lepidoptera; family Nymphalidae; genus Heliconius; species Heliconius nattereri. The sequence goes on along the minus strand of JAAIXI010000222.1, from coordinate 5,118,271 downwards.
AATATTGTAAGCTCCCTCAGCAAGATACCTATACTAATATAGTGAAGCGGAAGAGTTTGTTTGTTTGTTTTCTTAAACGCTAGGATTTCTGGGTCTACTGGTCCTAATTACTTTTCAACACCATCGAATTGCTTTTAGCGCGTGCGCTGCATAAATAGCTAATCAGATAGAAATAGAGAGTCAGTACATTGTATAACAACAACGTTTTATTTTATTATAATAGTTCTAAAAAGTCCGCCACAATGTATATCTATCTCTTATAAATAAGTCACAATAAGGTTTTTTTTTTAAGAACTAATGGAAAATTGCTAGGTGGTATTTCGAGCGTCAGTTACCCGTCATCAAAAAAATTTCATTATAATATGTACCTAGTAAGGACGTATTCTTTTCGAGAAATTTCACAATTAAAATAATTTAATGCTCTAAATACGGCCGCGAGCCTAGGCTTAAATCCCTCGGGGAGCGCCCTTGCCGCCGATGACATCTTCGCAAGCAGCCACATAGTGCTGGCACTTTTTGAGAAATATGGAAAAAAAGCTGTCCATGATTGAATTTATCATTTATTGGCAAAAGCAGCATAATAAAAGTATAATAGGTGTTATGCGGATGAAGCCGCGAGAGGACCGCCGCTAGTCAAAATAATCGCAATAATTGCACGTAAATGGGTACACAGAGACTTTGGGTAAATATTATTTGGGATGATTCTTTCGAAAAGATAATTTACTGATATAATGTGATAGTATAGCGACAAATATGTGATTGTGTATCTTATCTTTTTTTGGTGTGGTTGGTGTTGATTTATTTATCTTTTCTTTTACAAAATCGAACATTCATAAATTGTATTTAATACCAAAAATACCTGTTCTAGATACGAGTTACGACTGCCATATTGGAATGTAAGTAGACTTTTTTTTTTAAAATGTCCTATTGTTAAAATTAATAAATATTTCAACACTTTTTTAATTTAAAATATTTATTTTATAAACTTTATTTTTGGCCATTGGAGAATAATCACTAAGTTTAAATTCTAGCTCATCGTATTGTCTTTTAAAAACAAAAAATACGTGTGAAAGAATTATTTTGATACGTTTATTAGTTTTTGAGATATTGTCCTTTAAAGTAAGCGCGCGACGCGAGATTCCGTCGGGCCGTAACCGACCCGCGTGACGTCACTGGTCTGACAGAACTAGCTCGCTCAGTTGGTCTTCGTTCACACGCAGTTCGCGTTCTTCTGTAGCTGGCGTTTCACTACGAATTTAGTTTCGTTTAATAAATAATATAGAGGTATATTTTTATCATTTTTTTTTTACATACATAATGTAAAAAAAAAAATGATAAAAATATACCTCATAATGAGGAGCCGGGACTCGAGCACCATCCTTATAGGTCCTGAGCCAGCCGTTAAGTCGGAGAAGTTCAGGTACCTTGGATCCGTTATGCACGAGTCTGGAGGCATCGACCACGATGTCCATGGCCGGATAAGCGCTGCCTGGGCCAAATGGCGGGAGGTCACTGGTGTGGTCTGCGACCGCAGAATACCGCCCAAGCTCAAGGGGCTGATATACAAGAGCATCGTCCGACCGGTTCTTTTATACGGCAGCGAATGTTGGCCAGCACTATCTCGGCACACTCAGGAGCTTCACGTCACGGAAATGAAGATGCTGAGGTGGATGTGCGGCGTAACGCGGTCTGACCGCATACGCAACACATTCATTCGAGGTAGTCTTGGGGTCCGTGACGTAGCGGATAAGCTCCAAGAGCGTCGTCTGAGATGGTTTGGCCACGTTACGCGCCGGCCTAAGAACTATGTCGGATGCAAGTGCCTTGCTATATCAGTTCCTGGAGTGAGACCTCCTGGACGCCCAAGGAAGCGCTGGCTGGATGTCGTGAAGCAGGACATGAGAGCCAATGGTCTAACCACCGAGGAAGCAAAAGACCGTGCAAAGTGGAGTAGGTTGAGTAGGAGGGCAGACCCTGGCAATAGCCGGGATTAATGCCAGGAGGAAGAATGTAATAGCGAGCATTGTATTTTAAGATATTGAAGTTTTGATATTACTTTGTCAAAAAATGAAAAACAGGAAAAAAAAGGAGAGCTCTGCATTAGATTTGTGGCCTTTTTAGATTTGCAGAACGCCTTTAACTGTGTGCCTCGTCAATATATTTGGAGGAAATTTCGCTCCAAAGGGATCCCCGAGGCCTATATTGAGATTATCAGAGACATGTACCACGATCCCGACGACACCAAACCCTTTACATTACAGTAGGAGGTTCACCAAGGCTCGGCTCTTGGTTCGTTCTTATTTAATGTAGTGTACGGTCACAGCTCACATCTAGGACCTGCCTTCATGGCTGATGATGTATGCCGATGACATTGCATTCATTGAAGAGAACCAACTGATGCTGGAGCGTAAAGTGAACCTCTAGAAGGGTACGCTTGAGAACGGCGGTATTAAACAAAATGTGTCGAAGACCGAATGCATAGCCTGAGGGAACCCGGACTCGAGCACTGTCCTTATAGGTCCTGAGCCGGCCGTTAAGTTGGAAAAGTTTCAAGTACCTTGGATCCGTTATCCACGAGTCTGGAGGCATCGATCACGATATCCAAGGCCGGATAAGGCCTGCCTGGGCCAAATGGCGGAGGGTCACTGGTGTGGTCTGCGACCGCAGAATACCGCCAAAGCTCAAAGGCATCATCCGACCGGTCCTTTTATACGGCAGCGAATGTTGGCCAGCACTATATCGGCACACTTAGGAGCTTCACGTCACGGAAATGAAGATGCTGAGGTGAATGGGCGGCATAACGCGATCTGTCGCATACGTAACACATCCATTCGAGGTGGGGTCCATGACCTAGCAGATAAGCTCCAAGAGCGTGGCTTAAGATGGTATGGCAACGTTGCGCGCCGGAGTATTTATGTCGGATTGAAGTTCCTTGCTATGTCTGTCTTGTCCCTGGAGCTAGACCTCCGACCACACAAGTATGCGGTGTTTGCGTGATGCAGGACATGAGTGCCAATGGTCGAACCACTCAATTTTAATTTGGTTAAGCAGGAAGGCAGACCCTGGCAACATACGCCGGAATTAATGCCAAGAGAAAGAAGACTTGGTTGCAGTTGTTGAAGACTCGTCGCTTCGACGATATAGCCCATTATAAATGCCATGGTATGTTTACAATCACCTCTGCTGGCGACACAATCTTCGCAGATTACGTATAAACTTATTGGTTCTTTTCATTGCATTCTAAACTGCAATAATATGGTTTAATACGTGCGCGGTGTTCTGCTGTAATCTACATTTGGCAATACATACATAACCTACTCTTTTAACTTATACGTACGCAATAGCATCATGGCCATAGCTCTCTCTTGCCGATCTATAATAACCACAATAAAAATATTATTCAGATATACATATATGAAAATATTAAAAATCTACATTAAAAAAAAATTGTGCATGCTCTACTTACTGCATGTATTTAGTTATATTATTATATTATTTTCACTTATAAAACAATCTTACTACTTTGAGCTTGAATTAAAGGTTTGGTTCTTTTAACGCAAGTAGCGTTACCTACAATATGAAACTAGTTAGGTTAGGTTAGGTTAGGTTACATTACAGTTTGTAATAAATAATTTCAAATAAAATAACATAAGATAGTTATTATCTATACCCCAAATTGACATAATATTACTAGTTAGACAACAAAACTTATCTTCGCATTTTTACTCCTTGCATTTCTGCGGCGATGAAATCACTATTATTCGATAAATAATTGGCAACCATAAATCCATCTATTACGCGTAGGTTATCCGATTGCCCTTTTTCGAATCCCTCATCCATTTTAATTCATTAGAATGACACTGTAGCACAGGCAAGTAACACACAAACAAGGTACTGCGCGAGATCTCCTAACTATCACCGGCGACTAACGAATTGTGAGACCAGTGACGTCACCGCCGGCCACGGGACTGTTAGCGGCATTTGAAATTTTTGCAAACTTCAAATGCCTGTAAAATCATAACTACTTGGTAGTCACGTAAGTACCTAAGTAACGAACTTTGAAGTATTGTTTCTATAAATGAATTAGGTAATATACAAAAATGTATGTAAATAATATACGGTATTTGTAATCAGTTTCTTTCTTTCAAAATTTTTATCTGTATTAAAAGAGGTGGTGTGAGTCATAGCGTCATATCTTTTATTATTCCCGGCTCCGTTAAAATATATCATTTGCGCTTGCTTTTATGAGTAAGCGTCGTTTGACACAATTTACAAATTACTCAACAGATTAATGGATGACTGACAAAATCAAGTTTTATGGCCTGCAAATCTTGTTACATTACTTTACTTTATTTAAGCATATAAATTACATAATATAAACCACATGTCAATTATGATATGCTTTTAGTGTTTTTTTACCTTTAATAAATAACTCTATTTTTTATGTATTATCGTACGTCACGTTATTCCCCTTTTATTATTCTCCAAGTTATTTTATTTTTAGTAAACTTTGTCTGTAAGAGATTACTCGAAACAATAAGACCGCCTTTACATACTTGTTTTTATTTATTTGTTTTCCATATTATTATTTATTCCGGCTTCACGCTGTATCCCGCATGTGGTAGAGTAGGCACAGGAGGCAACGTGGGGGTGAAATAGATAGGTAGTGAGGGCTTCTACTCATAGACTACCGTTGATCCGTCAATCGCGTTACGCCCGGTATACAGCTCAATAGTAACAAAACAAATGAAACTGTATATACAAATGATTATTAGGTAAAAATTAATATGAATTATTGTTAACAGAAATATGGGAATCTGCTGTAGTTCTAACTGCAATCCTTGCGAAAGCCTGTGCTGCTGTAGCCCTTGCTGCCAGTCTGGGGGCTGCTGCGGCTGCTGTGACAACAATGGCGTTGGACTTCAAGTTGTAGACCACCCAGTGATAGTTGACCAACCCTCGGGACTCGGAAGATAGTGTTACCATTCTATCTATATTGACATCATTTTTAGGATATTTTGAATTCAGTTTATTTTGTTACATCTTCGCAAAATAAATATGACTTTTAAATTCTATATTTTGATGTCATTTTTAAAAAAGTTATTTATGTAATAACTTCAATTAAAATGTAAAGAATTGTTTTGTACACATTTATATTAAAATATTTATTGAAATAAGAGGATAATTTATTTAAAATGTTACAATTCTAACTTCAATTTAAATTTTTAATTAGCGAAAACATGCTAATAATATATATAATATGTACAAACAAAACCTAATATTTTGCGGTTAAAATAAACAAACAAGAAAAATTATGTTATGTTATTAAAATGAAATTTATAAAAATAAGTATTTGGTTATTTTTGCATATTTTTGATTAAGTATGTCAATAAAAAACCATAAATATATAATTATAGTTTTATTTTATTTACAATAATCCAAGAAACACAAATGCAAATGGCACTTAAAATAATAATCTGTATTCATTGACCATCAAGTCTTACAAGAACTTCATACTGCTTGTAGCCTATTTCTGAACCTCCGAAGGAAATGTAGCAACATCCGTGGCTGGGATGAATCTGTAAAATAATAAATATTGCATAATTATACATACAAACTATTTATATCAAAGAGATTTATACTCAACACGCAACGCCTCCAGAATTCGGCAGGAAGTGGGGAAAGGAGTGTCTTAACACTAGGTTCCCTCTGCCTACTCTACCCTGTGTGGCATACAGCGGGAACCTGATTTTATATATCAAAGAGTCTACCAAAACTCTTTCATATACTATTGCTTGATGCTTCCTTCAAATATGAAGGCTGAATTCCTAATTTCATTTGATTTAAATTGACATAATTTAATATCGAGTAATGAAATTTATGACATTTTAAAAATATTATTCCACAATTTCAGTTTTGATACTATTATATTTTGTAAATAAGTATTTATTTGAATTTTTTTTGAGACCAATAATACCTTTCCAGGAGTGACAGAGCTCCTGTGACGTGCTCTGCCAATGTAGAGTGGCTCGGCGGAATGTGTGTTCCCAGCTATGATAGCGTTGGGGGGTACTTGACCATGACTAGAGGGCACCCATTGTACTACATGACTTGCAGCACATAATACCTTTATAAGACAATAAAAATATTTTTAAATAACCTTAAATAAAAAGTCAGGCCGTCATAGCAAAAGTAACAAAAGTGTGACTGTAACGCGACAGTTGAGAGTTCAATACCCGCTCGAGGTAATGAAATATTTATATACATTTGTATTTTCATTTCGTCGCTCTGGTGTCGAGGAAAAGAGTGGCGTTTAGTCCCGCCACCCAACACGCTATTTCTCCAGAATTTGGCGGAAAGTGGGGAACGGAATGTCTTAACACTAGGTTTCCACTGCCTGCCCTGCTTTGTGCGGGATAAAGCGTGAAGCTAATTTATTTATTTATTTAAATAAACAGTGAGAATAAGTTAATCACTATAAGGAATGTAATTATATATAAATAGAAGTGTGAGGGACTCTACGCTATGTCTAAGACCTTAATATTGCAACCTAGAGCATTCTTCAGCCCAAATATAGTATCATCATTATAAAATTGTTTAAGGAGCAACTAGCCATTGGAATTACAGACATATGTTAATTTTTTATTAACTGGAATTAAATTTTATATCCACATATGGTATTTTTATACGTACTTCAATATTGTGCACTGGAACTTCTTTACCAGCAAAAGGAACATAAGCAGCTTTGTGTTTAATTGCTAGTTTTCCAGGCACTAAATTACCATTATGGTGTGCCCTAATAATCCACAACGGGCTGTTGTCCCAACCCTCTTTACCTCCTATGTACGCTCTACCATACAGTGATGCAGCAGTCGCTGGCGTCGAAGGCAACCAGTCAATTAGTTCCGGAGTAAATATATCTTCCGGTTCTGTAAATTGAAAAAGAAAAATATTTAGCGTTAATAAAAGTTTTGTATTCTTAAGTGTCTCTACATATTTTCAAAGATTATAAACTTTTATATAATACAGACAATCGTTATCAATTATTCGAAATAAAAAAAATATTGACAAAACAAGAATTTTTATTTGTAAACACAACACCCCCCAACTATAGTACTTACGTTCAACAACGTGTACAGGTTCAGGTATCGGTTGGGGGGGATATATAAAGTTTGTAACGTATGTTGGTTGTGAGGGCACTTGCTCTGGTGGGTACATCGGCATCATCACTGGGGCAGGTACGTACGCGAACGCGCCCGGGGCTGCCGGGACCGTCGGTGGTGGAGGGTAGCCATAGTACGGCGGTGGTCCGCTAGGTGGGGGATCTGAATAAGATACAGAAATTTCACTTGTTATTTTATTACACTAGTTAAATACCGTCTACTGAACGTAATGCAAAATACAAATATAATAACAGACTTCTGTTAAATGCATATTATGTATACTCTCAATACAAATAATATAATTTTTACTTACTATATGCCATTAGAAATAATTAATTTAAACAAAAGAAAGTAATCACTAATATGAAAGGGGTGTAACAATTTCAATGGACACAGAAAAATGTTTATCTTTAAACAGCACTAGCGATTCACAAAGGTAATATATCAGTCGTAAACATGATTAGATAAGCCATTTTAATACAGATAATGCACAATATTACCGATTTTAATGTGTATTTTAGACATTGTAAATAATAATAGCATAATTATCTACAATTGATTTAAATATATTTCCAACATAATTGTATAATTTATTTCACATATGGCTTTTTACAAAGCTGATGCTGAACATCCTCTGAATAAAGTATTTATTTTTTAAGCAAGCTTCTATTATAGATAAAAGGAACGTAAGGATGTATCCTTGTTGGTGATGTACATAATATATTATATCTATTATTATTAAGCTTGATAAAATGTGCACCTGTATCATATTATTAGCAAAAAATATTTTAAGCGAAAATTATATATAATTTATAATACTATTTTATAATACTGTACATTTTCTGAGATGAATCCAGAATATCTCGTAATAATATTGAAGTTCCGCCAGTCAATATGCAATGTCTCAAGAATTCGGCGGAAAGTAGTGTCAATGAGAAATGAAATCTCCTAACTCTAGTTTCCCTCTAACCCGCCCTGCTGCTGCTAACCCTGATATATGCGAGAATTAATATGAAGTGCGGGAAATTACATGAGTGTTAATATAGTTTTAATTATTTTTGATTATATCTAGTTGTTATTTATTAAATACGAGTATGCTCGTTGCTTAAATAAAAACAGCAATTACTTTCTTGTTAATAACATACTGTTACTACTTATTACTGCCTATTATCTACTATCTATATATTTCATTCGCTTTGCGTGATTGCGTATCAAGACATTAAGGCGCACCTACTGGCTACATTAAGCACATGGCTAAAAAGTTTTATACATATTTTCGGGTTTTCAATTCGTTTTCAAGTATTTTTGGATTAAGAAAACCTTTCATTATTTCTGGAAAAGAATCGACAATACCAACATGGAGCAAGCTTTGGTCAATTTTAATTGTTTTATTTTCTTTGCTGTCGCATCTATTTGTTATAAATTTCCATCTTCAATTTGATATTAAGAGTAATTTAGACGAACTATCGGATATTAACAATCTGATTATAAATCTACTTATTATTTTAAATAATATTTATAAAGAAGACATGTATAGAAAACTTTATCAAACTTTTAATAATATATTTGCATTAATTAAATTAAATAACAAATCCGAAAAAATGATTTGTCTAAAATTGTATATATTTATTTTGCTTAATGGCGCTGTATTTATTATTTTAATAATATTGGAAATCATGTTCGATGACCCACCGTTAGTTATTATAATAAGAACACCATTATTTTTCACATCTTTTCATTTCTTGGTGCATTTGTGCTTGATATTATCAGTTTTGAGGTTTATTAACAGCGATTTGTTAGAAAAATTAAGATCGACCACTGGGGCCAACACCAGCATTTTCTTAGAAGATACTAAGCCGCCGAAACGTAATTTATTCTATTTTTTTGATCCTAAAATATATTTTATTGATATGAAGTCCAACTCTAAAAGGATGAATTTGAAAATTTATTATGAAATATATGACGAGCTCAGTACTGGCATTCTGTTACTGGAAAATTGTCACGGACTAGAGGTAAGAGAGTTATTTTGTAATTTCATATTAAAATTTACTTCAACGTTACAATTACACAATTAATATTATCTACATTTGTAGGTTTTACTTTTAATTTGGACAATGTTTACAAGCTCAGTTACGGCAGCGACGTTGATCACTAATGGAGAGGTAAATGTTTTCTTTCGGTACCTAGAGTTCATTTAAAATAAATTAAAACTTAAAAAAAGGCTTTGTGGCGCAGCAGCACAAGGGTGTGACTGTAACGCGACGGTTGTGGGTTCAATCCCCACTCGAGGAAATAAAACATTTATTTAAATTTATATTTCTATTTCTTCAAAGCGCGGCGGTGCGTAATGCCTCCAGAATTCGACAGAAAGTGGGGAACGGAGCATCTTAACACTAGGTTCCCTCTGCCTACCCTGCTGTGTGCGGGGTATAGCATGAAGCTGATTTTTTTAAATGTTAAATTTATATTCACATACAAAACAGAAATATCCAAAAGTATAGTTCTATTAAGTTCCATATTAATAATAATACTACAATTCATCGAGGTAATTAATATTTTATTATTTTAATATGCAGGCGAAACAACCATGGCTGGATATACTGAAGGGGGTTCAAGTATTTGTGTGGTTTTCCTTAGGTTGCTATATAGACAACCAAATTAGACACCAAGTAGATTTAATTGAAGTGTTTATTATAAAGAACCTAATTGATTTTAGATGTGGTAAGTATAATTTAAGATAATATTAATAAATTCGGAACAATATTTTAATTTCCAATTTCCAGAAATTTTAAAAAATATTTAAGGTGGCCTCATCATCATCATCATCATCAGTGTAATTAAAAGAGCATTAATCCCTGCTACTGCCAGGGTCTGCCTTGCTACCCCTCCTTCCACTTTGCATTTTAACGAGTAACGAGCCGGCCTAAGGTTTATATCGGATGCAAGTTCCTTGCTATCTCAGTCTCTGGATTAAGTCCTCTCGGACGAACGAGGAAGCGTTGGTTGGAAGTCGTGATGCAAGACATAAGAGCCAATGGTGTAACCGAGGACGCTAAAGTGCAACGTACGTAGTAAAATTGTAATGTATTGTTAAGTTTATAACTTTCAGATCAAACAACAAAGGAAGCTTTGCAAACATTCAAGTTGGTGGTGAATGGGAATAACTTACAGTTCACCGCGTGTAATCTTTATCGTCTGAACTACTCAACAGTACTGGGGACAGTAGTCAGCATCATCACTTATAGTATTATATCTATCCAACTATTTTAAATAATAAAATTAATTAGATTTTCTCGTGTTTTTCTATATAAGATTAATAAAGCTGCATAATTACATACCTTAGGTACTGTAAAAAACATATGATAATGGTTCCACAAAGGTAATGCGGACATCTGACCTTATTCGTATCTTAACCAATATGTATTTATAGTAATTAAATACTCGAAAATATTTAATTAACTTCACTATTTCTAATAAAAGTAAAAAAGTGATTTTTACCTTAAACCATGGACTCAGCAACAGAAGAAAATAGGGTATTAATGAATCATAATACTATATTTTGGACATCAGAAGTCAAAATATACAACAGCACCCAAATCAATAATTAAACATTTAAGGCTGTTTCTGAACGAGTAAATTAAATTATTCATTGACATTGACACATTTCAATGTCAGTCAATTCTGTTTATTAAATGAATAATCATGTAGTTCAAGCGGGCGAAGCCGTGGGCAGGCCGCTAGTTTACAATAAATGCCGATGCCGCTGCCGTTGCCGATGTGGTTTTGCAGGGCATGGAATTCTTAGCACTATAGTGCCAATCGGTGACAAATCACAGCCTTGATTTGATACGTATTGCAAACTTGCTGCCTTTAGCAACCGCGAGGCATATCCAATCTGGGTAGAGGCATTAGTTACTAAGGATCCGAATGTGAATTCCTCAAATAGGTAGTATAGTCGAGCCTCTAGGTACTTTAAACGGCAACTTACCAGAGCAAGTTCCGAGTATATCGCCAAAATTGGAGCTGCACGTCCAGAATTCATCACTTTTGGGCGCTCGTAACTTTAGCAAACTTTCGCTTTCGCCTCTATGCACATTAAATAACATCTTGGTATATATAACTCGAACTTGGTTTTGGGTGACCGAAGAATTCTGCTTCTTCTTGACGCTCGGTATCACCACTGTGCCTATTGCGGAGAGGCGCAACACACACTCTGTGTAGCTTGGGAGAAGCAACGCCGTGTCATCACAAATAAAGTAGGAGGCGATCTGTCGCTGCCTGCCGTAGTGCGAAGTATGATGAGTAGCGCGGAGTCGTGGGACGAGGTGGCATCCTTCTGTGAGGACGTGATGCCGCAGAAGGAAACTGCAGAACGGGAGAGCGAGATGTTAGCTCCCTTCCCCGGCCGCAGAAGGCGCACCGGGTGCAACGCTCTTTTCCGGCCCCCGTGAATACCGCTACCGCTAGGGGCGAGGGACTTGGGAAAATCCCCGCTTGGGGAAATTTGGCAGACCCGTGTTGCAGGCACGCGCGCCTCTGAGACGATGCATGAGGTCTCACTACCCCGCACAGGAGATGAGGCCCAGACAGACCTGGCCAGCACTAGTGCAGTGGGGCTGCGGATGATTTTGGACTCCCGCGGCCCTACTCTCACGTGCGTGGAGAAGAGTAATCCATGAGGATTTCCCCCCGTGAAAAAAAAAATGGTGACCGAAGAATAACGCCGCCAACCTATCCGCGGTGCCAGAACTCAAGGCCTAAAGTTAACTTCAACCAAAAAGCTATTAGGCAATCTCTGTCCTCTTTGGATAATCACTAGTCGAGCGGGCCAGAAGACATCTCTCCTTTAGTGCTCCGTTCATATGCTCCTGAGCTGATAGCGGTGCTAATCCTAGACTCTTAAAAGAGCGCTCTCATCTACCTGGTCTCAAAGTTTCTGATCCACTCCAGGTTTCCGAAAGTGATCGTTTGTCGAAGAAGAGTTTCGAAGTCGCCAGTCTTCCAAAACGGAAGGCCAAAACGGTAATAAGGGGTAACGCTAAGGCCCAATGTACTGATACTTTCGGTTCGCCAAGCCCAGGTTCGGCCTCATGTGGAGTACTGTTCTCATCATTGGGATTGGGATGCTGATATTGGTTTGCTAGCTTGACCTATTTGGTACATACAGACCGCATACAACGTAGAGCCGTTCGGATCGTTGGAGACCCAATGATGTGTGAATGACTTGCAACATTGGCTTTGCGTGGTGACATGTGCTCGCTGTGCGTTTTCTACCGCATGTGTTCTGGAGAACTGTCGACTTGTTACCTGCCGCCGAATTTTCTAACCTACAGTACGTCACAAAATCAAGTATAATCCACATCATCTGGATACGTGCCACTCTACTTCTGTGCGGTTGGATAGGAACTCTCTTCCACGGGGAACGCAACTGTGGAATGGCCTACCCATGGTAGTATTTTCAGGTTGATACGACATGGGTACCTTCAAAAAGCGCGTCTTTGTCCACCTTAAAGGCTGGCAACTCACCTGTAGCCCACCCCTCTGGTGTTACACGAGGTCGTAGGCGCCGGTGATCACTTACCATCAGGTAACCCTTACGCTCGCTTGTCTTGTGTTTTTTTCAATAAACAAGGAGTTTTTCTAGCTGAACCTAATAAGAACACATCTGCGACCCACAATCTCGCAATCTAGATTAAAAAGCTTAACAACTTTGACAATCAAAAATGAAATTGCAGAAAACATAGACTTTAAATGAAAAGAGTGTTAATAGAGAGGAAGGCAAGAAAAGTTAAATTTTAATTTTTTTTTAAATATATATACTTTTTCACTGTATCCATCCGCTTTTTTGTATGTAATTGAATTTTAGTTAAGAGGCACCGTAAAAACTTCGCCCAGGGCGCCGGTAGTGCTAAAACCGGCACTGTATATGATGATAATGGCGCAAGACTGTAAAGGCGATTATTTGAAATTGTGACATAGAATACCGCCTCGCAAAACGCAATGTCCTAAATTCGAGTGTCCTAAACGAGAGCAGAGTGTTTTGTCACTAGGATCTCTCTGCCCATCCAGCTTTTAATAAAAAAACATATCTAAAATAAGTAGTGATTCAATTTGACATCGTTGGCTTTAACATAGTAATTAAATGCTACTTATCATTGATAAGTAAGCGAATTGATCGATAAATAATTCAATTATTAAATCTATTCGGCAGTGTTTTTAGTATTTCAAGTCGATTAATCGTTGCAAGCGAAACAAATTACCCCAGGGTTGTGAAATCGAGTGAAATATGTATGTGACAGCAATAATTACTAATCATATAAGATATGATCTTTTAAGCATTGTGTAATGACTGTTAATTGTTTTTTTTAGCTTCATCCCGCACACAGCATGGTAGGCAGTGTTAAGACACTCCCCCTCTACTTTCTGCCGAATTCTGGGGTGGCAGAACTGCGTGTTGAGTGGCAGAACTCAACGCCGCGCTTCGCTTCGACACCAGAGCGAAATTTTTAAATATTTTTTTGAGATAGATGCCTTCCTTATATGGAAAGTTGCTCCACTGGTAAAAAAATAAGAAGGATAAAAGCCTGCATTTTAAATCTTTGGATTCTTATCATGTTATAAAAAGATATAATTAAGAAATAAATTTTAATGTAACTTTAAAATGGTTTTTCATTGATGCTTGGCTTCGATCAACTATAGTGTACATATAGTTAAATTTTACAATTATTTGTTTTGCTAAATTATTTACTTATTTTTGAAATTCTCTGACAAGTAAGTTAGATAGTAGGTACGCAATAAAATATAAAAGATATATATTTATAAAAATATTTATTTCACAATTATTCTGTTACACAATAGCCTAATATCCGGATATTTATAAAGATAATTAAAAGCATATTGCACATATAACAGCATATAACACATAGCTCAATAATTACTGCAAAATAAACCAAATGGACCGTATGTTCATGTGTTATAATTATGTGCAGTTTTAATATTCTACTGCACTAAATTAAAATATTTCACTGAAATAACAAAGCCTCTCTATTTATACACAGAAAGGGCAGTTAATATCAGTAAATAACTAAAACGACGAGATTCCATGGCGATACCAGTGATTTACTCGCAGTTTTTACTTGAAGCACGGGTCGTAGCGGGATGATTGAGACATTTGGTTGGGGTAAGCTGTTCTTAGTGAAGACATAGACATGAAGCAGGGGCTCGGTTGGTAACGCATCTGGACAGGGGCGAAGCAAGGGCCCATGTTGTTCATCGGAGGCAGGCCGAAGTTACCTGGCGCCGGAACTGAAATCTTCCTGGTGGGAAGTCCGCAGGTCATCATTGGGTTATTGCCTGGACGTTGCATTCTGTAAAAAAAATATTTATTAATTTATTTTAACGTTTAATTTCACAACTATTAGAATTTGCTAATTTATTTATTTATAAGTAGATTTTTTTGTAATAAATTAAGTAATACTCACATTATATGTTTTTGGTGAATACGAATCACGATACAGAGTCTTAAAATTAATTGTGATCGAGCACTTAAACTTACAACAGTAGTAACAGTCTATAAATATAATATCTTCAGAAGCAACAAGTGTATTTATACTGATTTATAATCAGATTTTTATTATCTGATATTTCAATTTCCTTTTTCAATCTATTTTCTGAACAATAATAATTATGATAGTGGCCGATAATTTTATTTTTAGTCTAAAAATAATACAAACAAAACATATCATCTCTTGATAAACTATATTTTAAAAGCTTTTATTTAACTTGCTATGTATGTATGTGGGTTCGGGTGAAATCTTTGAGCTCAATTTTGTAGAAGATATCTTCAACCGATTGAGCTGAAATTTTGTATACACGTTTGGTTTGGATGACAATACACGATAAAGTTTGTGATTTCATTCCAAATCTAATATGGCGGCCCATCCAAGATAGCGCAATAGTTATATTTAATGAACTTTTATAATATGGGTATCAAATGAAAGGGTTCGTTAAGAGTAACTCGCAAAACAGTGTAACGTTATTCTAATTTTAATATGGCGAACCATCCAACGTAATAGAATAGTTATTTTTGATGCACTTGTACATTACGGATATCAAATGAAAGGGCTCGTTGAGAGCAATTCGAAAAATAATGTGACGTTTTTCTAAATCCAATATGGCGGAACATCTAAGATGGCGGAATAGTTATTATTTATGCACATCTGCAATACGGGTATCAAATGAAAGGGCTTTCCGAGAATAATTAGAAAAATAATATGACATCTAGTGTGAGAAAACCTCTTCCTCCTGGCATTAATCTCGGCTATTGCCAGGGTCTGCCTTCCTACTCAATCTACTCCACTTTGCACGGTCTTTTGCGTCCTAAGTGGTTAGACCATTGGCTCTCATGTCCTGCATTACGACATCCAACCAGCGCTTCCTTGAGCGTCCGGGAGGTCTCACTTCATGAACTGATATAGCAAGGCACTTGCATCTGGCATAGTTCTTAGGCCAGCGCGTAACGTGGCCGAACCATCTCAGGCGACGCTCTTGGAGCTTATCCGCTACGTCACGGACCTCAAGATTACCTCGAATGAATGTGTTGCGTATGCGGTCAGACCGCGTTACGCCGCACATCCACCTCAGCATCTTCATTTCCGTGACGTGAAGCTCCTGAGTGTGCCGAGATAGTGCTGGCCAACATTCGCTGCCGTATAAAAGAACCGGTCGTATGATGCTTTTGTATATCAGCCCCTTGAGCCTGGCGGTATTCTGCGGTCGCAGACTACACCAGTGACCTCCCGCTATTTGGCCCAGGCAGCGCTTATCCAGTCTTGGACATCGTGATCGATGCCTCCAGACTCGTGTATAATGGATCCAATTAACAGCTGGCTCAGGACCTATAAGGATCGTGCTCGAGTACGGGCTCCCGCAGGCCATGTACTCGGTCTTCGACACATTTAGTTTAAGACCGCCGTTCTCAAGCGTACCTTTCCAGAGGTTTCCACTTTACACTCCAGCGTCAGTTGATTCTCGTCAATGAGTGCTATGTCGTCGGAATACGTCATCAGCCATGGAGGCTGGTCCTGGATGTGAGCCGAGACAGTATTGAGCACTAAGCACCTTATATTTCCATTTCTTCGATCTGGTCAAATCTGATATGGTCTGATCGAGGCAAAGCGCGGCGTTGAGTTCTGCCATTCAACACGCAATGCCTCCAGAATTCGACAGAAAGTGGGAAACGGAGTGTCTTAACACTAGGTTCCCTCTGCCTACCCTGCTATGTGCGGGATACAGCGTGAAGCTGATTAATTTGAAGCACTGCACACGTGGGTACAACACAAGTGAGTTAAGTCCTTATTTTGTTTCTTTTTGTTTTCATAAAAAAACATTTTATATTTTTTAAATTTAATGTTTTACATTTATTATTTTCGTAACTGAGTTATTATTTCATTCAATAAATTATATCTAACTAAAGACTGCTTTCGTCGTTTTTTTGCTTGCTATATGTTTGCAACGCTGCTTTGGTGTTTCTTGCGGTCCGTATAGCTTTAATATTATCATGTCAAAACCATAAATGTGAAATAAATGTCAAATGCAAAGTAATGCGTCCTTCTCGATTTCAAGGACATTTATATTTTTGATCTCCACTAGCTAATATCCCGCGTCTTACGATGTAGTGGAAACTTGTTTAGTGATATTGAATATTTTACGTAAAAGTCAGTGCAGCTCATGTAAAAAGATAGATACATAGATATAGATAGATAGATAGATATGATATGACATATGTAGATCGCGATGACAATATCACATTGAATGAAGCATCTATTTTAGCTCCAATTAGTTAAATAATATATTTATGTAAATGTAATTCATATTCTGAATCATCTTATTTAATCCTAACATAACTTGTTTATATTACTTGAATGAAATAAAATTTATGGACTTACCGCTGATATTATTGTTTTATTTTTATATTTATTTATTATTTATGACTTTTATAGCCATTGTAAAACCATTCGTTGTTTACATGAGTGTTTTGGCATTATTCTTTAGGTGAAAGATACAAATTGTTATAATCAGAATCATCAACATTTATAGAGCTATAAATAAGGTATTTATAACATACACGCTGTGTTCACATGTTTCCTTTAAAACTTAAAATTATATTCTTATAATTATATAGAATTCGGCGCAAAGTGGAGAGCGAAGTGTCTTAACACTAGGCTCTCAACCTACCCTACAAGATGCGGGATACAGCGTAAAACTGAATGAAAAAATTAGACATATGAAATCTTTTATATTGTTAATGGTAAATATATCTGCAATGCGTATTCAGAAACTTCAACACGCATTAAATTCGTGATAATGTCAATAATCAATCGTTTGTATTGCATATTATGTAAAACAATGATAAGCATATTTTAGTTTATGCATTCTAATGACAGTGGCCGCTCTCAGGCTAACACTACGACTGCCTTTGTCGTGGGTTTGATCCCCACTCAAGGAAACGAAATATTTACTTAAATTTATATTTCCTTTTTTTCATTATGGTATAGTGGCAAAAGCGCGGCGTTGAGTTCGGCCACTCAACACGCACTCTAAAAATGGAGAACGGAGTGTCTTAATAGTTCATTCCCTCTGCCTACCTAGCTGTGTGCGGAATACAGCGTAAAATTGATATAATTTTATTATTTTTCTTTTATTTAATGATTATATTTAAATTATTCTAATTTTTCCCCTCTGATTCGCCACTCAACACGCAAACACGCATTGTCTCCAAAATTGAAGTGTAGAACGGAGGTACTGGACTTCCACTGCTTGCCCGCTTGCTTTACGAGTGAAAGTGTGAAATTACAACACATTAATGAACTGTATTGTATTTATAAAGGTGTTCAACTAATTTTGCAAATATTTTTTTAGCCATCTTATTTTCGCAATAATCTATGTTCAATATAAATTCAATAATTATTATCAGCTACAGTTATTTTGAAGATAAAAAAAGGTAATCTTCTTAGATGTATCATCTGTTTTGTTGCTTTCTTGTTATCTCATTTTTTAATGTAAACTTAATAGATATTATAAATCATTAAAAAAAGATTGTAAATAATTGGTTTTATATTATTGTAAAAGTTTTATATGGTGTTAGTTTTAAGTATAAAGAGTAAAAAAGATTTACGATATGGCTATTGTCGTTGTAATTATTATTACTATTATTATAATTTAGCAAGGTACCAATAACTTTTAGCGGATAGATACGAGTTGAAAAGAAGGTGTCTTTGTATTCTGACATTCAATTTTTCGCACATCTTTTAGGTACTAGGTACACGAGGCACTAGGATTTACTCTACCATCTAGCAAATTCATCTACGCTATAAAAGAGAGAGAAAGGGATCTATTTTAAGATAGAAAGAGATCTATTTTATTCAATTATAATAATATTCACGTAGAGTATACCAAATTACCAACGTATCAAAGGGATACACAAATTAAAGGTCTCATAGAACTTAAATTATTAACCGCGTTACGTGACTTTCTCTCAATATTAAAGTTAATTTGTTATATTTTAAGTATTTTTGGATTCGTTTTTTATGTTGAGACTAATAAACTCTGTTTATTTTATATAAATAATGGTTATATTT
Organism: Heliconius nattereri; assembly: GCA_013403645.1. Lineage (NCBI taxonomy): Eukaryota > Metazoa > Arthropoda > Insecta > Lepidoptera > Nymphalidae > Heliconius > Heliconius nattereri. The sequence goes on along the minus strand of JAAIXI010000222.1, from coordinate 5,099,469 downwards.
TTATTGTATTGGCTAATAGCAATTTTAGCAGTACGTAGTAGACATCCAAAATTTTTTTGAAAACTTTTCTAAGGATAATATACATAGAAAATATTAGTCTCGCCACCTGCGGCCACCGAAAATATAAAACAAATGTAATATAAAAATATATTTTAATCATATCTGTATAAAATGTTATTATAACTTATTATGATTATAGTTTATGAACTTTGGTGTAAAGTATTTTTTGTGTCTTTACTCTTCTCGTTCTTCTCAATAAGATCTAATTCTTTGGTTTCTTCAATTTGCTTATTACTAATATCTTGTAAGTGTATATTTTTTTCATCTTGTAAACCATCATCTGGTTTGACATTTAGCAATCTTTTAGTTAGTAAGTATGAAAGAAGTTGCAATAAGGCCAAAACTATGCCGGGAACGAGCCAAGCGTCGGGAAATATCGACACAGTTTTTGCATACAAAAATGAATAGAGCGGTGATGAAAGAGCTTGTGTAGCGCATTCTAGAGCACCTAGAATACCATAAATTTTACCTGAAACAGAAATGAATTTGTAAGTAAAGATACGGAATGAAAAATGAATTGGAAATTATGGTTCAAATAAAAATACATTTTATTATTATTCCCTCCTTATTCCTTTAGTAAAGAGCATACCATAGAATTTGCTTATTATTTCATTTAGTCGTGCTACTGTAAACAAGACAACTTCTGAGCCCGATTCCCGATCAAAGAAATGAAATAGTTAAGATTTTAATTTTCTTGCTCTACTAATGAGACCAGAATTCTGCAGAAACTGACGAACGGAAGTGTATGGGAACGGATTGACTAAACTGTTATTTGATAATTCTGAGATTCCCTCTACCTATGCTCTTATATGCGGGATAACACTATAAAAACTTAAAGCTAAAAAAGAAAATATTTATAAATTTATTTACTAGATCGTCAGAAGAGAGAAAATTAAATAATTAAATAAGAATGGTGCAATTGATAATGTATAAAAAGTAAAAACTAAACTATACAAATGCGTCTGATTTAAAAGAATATACAAGTATTTCTACGAAATATAGACTTTTTAAATATAACAAAAAGGCCAATGAAGACATACCCATGACTTATCGATCGACTTATAAAAAGACTCCGCGATCTAATGATAAAAAAACATTTTCGATGTACCTACTTGATGAGTATCTAAGCAAACTCGACTAGACGCGATAATGCATTATCGAAATATAGCAAACAACTATAATAAAAATAGAACTTATGAATAATAATTGATTTTATGAAAATCTAAAATTATTAAATACCCATAGTTTGTGAGGTAATGTGTTTTTTTCTTCTAATAATAATAAATGAACGAAAGTATAGTCGGGCTTACAGCTGTATTATCTTGTCATCTCATCATTCGTTGATTTGACAACTAGATATTAGATATTTGCTACGTCTATTGAATATTATTATGAAATAATTATGTATTTTTAGGTATTCGCAATATCCTTTTTTAAATATTTCATTGATCTGTATTTTTATCTTTACATTACTTATATATATAATCGCACTATAATTAAGAATTATTTGAACAATTTTTAAATAGGTATGTTATACTGGAATGAGCAAAAAGAGCGCGGTCGGCCTGCTACTTTTAAATGTTATTAAAGTTAATGTTTTTGAACTCTATGCCATTTTTCACAAATAGCAGCAATAGGATACGCAGTGAGAAACTAGTATCAAGGACCTCCCATATACCGATTTTCGCCAACACTACAAGCTTTTGAGAGTAACGATCCTATCCCCGTATTCCCATCTAAAAGGGAAACTCTAATTCATCCCTTGATTCTTACTGCTATTAGTATGCATATTAACTGAAAACTCGCTTACGAGAGTGTTTCAAGAGATGGGCGTCAGTTAGTCTTAGGTGCTCAATAGCGGGACAGTCCATCCGAACACCATTCCATAGTGCCAGTTTGAGTAGACCAAAGATTTTGTAATTATAATCTATCATACTTGATTTTGGTTACTCAGAGAGAACCACAGTAAAGCTTTTCAATATTCATATAACACTAGATTTTCCTGCCTACATCGCTATATACAAACGATAATAAAAAAATTAACATTGAAGGCAAAAACACCCAGAACTTTAATAGATTAATAGATAGATATAAATAGGCCCAAAACTCTTTTTCAAAGTTCTTTTTTAGAAGAGATTATGATTCAGTTATTAAAGGAGATTACAGTAAGTACAGAAATATAATTTAATGCTGGTATCAATTTCAACTACTTTAGATATCAATGGCTATGTCAATTAAAGATTACATACTTAACAAATAAGAATATCGATGATGAGAAATTAGAATAATCTTATGTCAATGTACCTACATTAATGGGAAGATTATTCTTTATACGAGTATTTTGAATATTAGCAACAAAGCATATTAGCACTTAGGACGACTTTAGCATGTTAGTAATATTACTGTTCCAAAATTAAAAGACATATTTATTTAATTTCCATGACAATAAGAGTCGGGGTCTTCATTAACTGATAACAATTTTTCTTTATCTTTCACATATTTTCCGACTATCAGTTTCACATATTTCACATTTTTGATAATATCTAATTGATTAAAATCCACTGCATTACTATTACCTATCATGTACCTAGTGCATAAAACATATTTATACTACTACTGTTCTATCTCAATTTGTTTTTACCATCATTTATATAAATATTCTGTTTTTTAAGTCAAATCAATAAAATTTTAAAAAACTGTGGGTATTAAGACACTCCGTTCCCCACTTTCCGCCGAATGAATACAAAGTAAAACTCTCCATTTTACAAACAATGGAATATTAAATATTTTATTTCCTTTTTCAGGATTGTACCTCTACGCCACGGCTAGCCACTATGTATATTTATTTATATATTAGAGATTATGATATATTAGAGTTTTTAATTTTTTAAGATGAAGCTGATTTATTTGATTTACGTCATATTCAAGTAGGACTAGGTAAGCCGAAGGGTCGCAACGCTTTTCTTTCATATAAAAAAATATTATAATTATATATACATTTTTTGTATGGAGTTACCTTGTTCTGTCGGCAGTATTTGTTTATTCAACAATGGCCTCTGTACTACTTGCGAGCCCTGAGATATAATACCGATGATTGGAACTGAAACAATGTTAATTTCTTTTATTATTTTTCGAATAATTAAGTTACACGTAGGTACATAAATTAATGATGATTTCATTTTTTTTTCAGTGTCAAGTTGTATGCCGCATATAGGGGTATGCAAAAGGAACCTAGTTTTAAAATACACTTCTCCTCACTTTCCGTCTTATTCTCAAGGCATTGCGTGCTTAGTAGCGGAACTCAACGCCGCGCTTTACCTTGTTGTCAGAGTGAGGAAAAGAAAATATTAGGCATTCAATATTTTCATTTCCCTGAGTGGTAATCGAACCCACAGCCGTCGCGTTGCACCACGACAGAAATATGAACATCTCCTTTAAATTGCCTTTGCATATTTTAAGGTGTTTATCCCAATCAAGGGCTTATATTAAATACATAAAATATATATATATATAAATACAAACGTACTACAGAAAACAAACAGCGTCGTGCTAGCAGCAATCAGAGACGACATCGCGAACATATACGAAATACAACTTAGTATGCCAACCATTTCATCACTTAGCTTCAACCGTCGTTTTAGTAAATTGAGAATTATAATTGTACCTGAAATTGAAATAAAAGTTTAGAATAGTTGTCTGAATTATGAAGAAATGTTCCATTTGTTGTCTTTAGAAGATTTGCAAGACTCTATAGTAATATTTTATGACAGTCTACATTTTCAAAATCAGCTTCACGCTCTATCCCGCATATAGCAGGGTAGGCAGAGGGAACCTCGTGTTAAGGCACTCCGTTCCCCACTTACCGCCGAATTCTAGAGGCATTGAGTGGCGTGTTGAGTAGCGGATCTCAACGCCGCCCTTTGCCTCGACACCAGAGAGGGGAAATGAAAACATAAATAAATATTTCATTTCCTCGAGTGGGGATCGAACCCACGACCGTCGCGTTCACGTTCAGGCGCCACGATGGCCTTTATAATTTTAATTATTATGCTTTGCCTCATATGGCCTCCTCGTACTATTATCGGCAAAGTTTTTGTATATATATAATTATAAAGCCATTTTTACTTGTACAAATTAATATTAAAAAAATTAAAGTACGTACTTTACTTATCGTATTAAATAAAAATATAATTAAAGATTTCTTAATAAAGGTAAATTAGTACATGAAGAGTTTTAAATCATTAAATTCCAAGTGTGATAGAAATATTCTTTTGTCTGAAATTTAATTTCACTTTTTTAAGTACCCTCATATTGTCAGATATTATTCAACTGCAATGAAATTTTAAAACAGTACGTTACAAGCTCTACTACAGTTTTTGAAATTAATGAGGTTTCTGCGATGGCACTCGCGGTAACTGCTTACTTTATTACATTAACCTCATCTTGTTATTGCTATGTCCTTAGATTAATTTTATTTGAGGTAAGTATAAGTAAATATCGTGTATATGTTTGCTTTTTTATACTAGATATAAATTAAATTAAATTATTGAAAAAATCGAGTACCTATGAAGCTAATAGTATTTCTGTAGGCAAGAAAAGACCCAAATATGACATCGTCCCATTGGAACTTATATCTGTAGAACATGTACGCCAGTAGCACCTCAGCTGTAATAAAAACAACAATAAATATTTATCAGTAAGAATTATTTAAATTGTTTATTAAACATTTCAATAATATTTCAACATTGTGGTCATTTTATGCATGTATTTTTGTTTAATGACTGTAAACGCGACTGGTTCTGGGTTCAATCTCCATTCGAGAAAATGAAATATTTAACATTTTCATTCCTTCGCTTCGCTGATTATTATTAAGATGAAAATATGTTGCAATACATAAATGTAGGACACATTTTATGTTATGCTATGCGGCCATATTACTTGTCATTTTATAGTATATAAATATTTTACCAAAATAAATGGAATCTTCGCATACATATGTATGTTTGCACCTACATACGAGTATGTCATTCTTTAGTGCGTTTTAATAACTTCTGTTTTTTGTAACTTTGCCAAAAATGTGACATTTTTGTGTGTCGGAGTTGCGTGGATGCAATTTGTATGAAAAGATATAATAAAGAATTTGTAATAATGCATGCATGCACAGCATGATTCAGCAAGAGTTTATAATATTGTTATTCCTTTATTGTATACAGAATCAGCGTCACTCTGTTTTCTGTAAATATCTCTGGTAAACAAACAATATTTTACATAAGTATGTATAATTTTGATTTAAAATAACAATTAATTTACAATTAGGAATTTAAATTATTTTATGATACTAGTACGATAAAGTTGAATGCAGTGTCAACAATCGCTAGTTGAACTTTGTTGTAGCGTTTTGGTCTAGCTAGGTATGGTTATAAGCAAATACAAGTTAGCAGACAGGAAAATCATGTCGCCTGTGTATGATCTACAATATATGTATATATATATATACACATTTAAAGTCAAAGTCTGCTTCACGCTGTATCCTGCACACAGCAAGGTAGGCAGATGGAACTAAGTGTCAAGAAATATACATTTAATTATACGTTAATATATAGTATACATTCGACAGATCCGATTCGGCCTTGCTTCGGTGAGGTCGCACAATTGGGCTATTATATTTATTTCGATCCTTTGTCGAAGTGATACTCTATATATATTAGTGTTGTGCTGCGGCTGCTGCGACTGCTGAGCTGCGTGGCGTTCTGCTGCGCTGCGTTGCCCTGTGGTTGCCGAGTCCCGCATCGCTCGTTTCCAGCGTCCGGATTGTTGTTCAGTAAGTGGATTCACAGTTGTTTTTAGTTAGGCACTCACCTACTTTGCTTTGCTATATATTGTGTTAGTTTTAAAATACACACCCCGTCCCTCGCCGCAAGGTGAGGGGAGAGACAGCATGGCCGGCCTTAGCAGCTCCGAGCTGCTGAGGTACCTAGAAGCTTTCCACGGCGAAACGTATAACGCCGTTGTCAAGTTCGCGCGCACCAAACATGATGCGCCTAGTTCGCCGAGTACGGCCGACGCCGGCTCGGACTCCGAAGCCGACTGTAGTATGCAGCCTTCAGCTGCCGCAGACGAGCCAATGCTCCCCGGCGGGCCTTGCGACCTCGGTGTCGCCCCGTCGAGGGAACTCTCACGAGACCCCTCTCCGATCCAGTCTGAGATAGAGATGGAGGAGGGCACTTGCCTGTCCTCTGATTCGGACAACGACGACGGTTTCGAGACCGTCGGATCACGCTCGGCCAAACGCAAGGCCAAGGCCCCTAAGCCACATTGAGCCTCTAAACTGTCAGCGAGACATTCCGCTTTTTCGGTGTCATCGGCGGCAATTGATAGATCTGACCTAATGAGAGGAGGCATAGTCGAGTGACTCTAAAAGCTCGCGACAGCGGCCTGAATGCCTGGTGCAATGGAGCGAGCCCCTCGAGCTTCTTATCCCACGACTCACCGCGCAGTAGTTCGAATTCTCTCCTCTTTAATATGTAAAATTCCCTACGTCAGTCGGGTACGTTTCGTGTCGTCGCATAGCTGCGTTCCTACGCCAATCAGCTTTTCTGAGATATCAAACCTACCGTCGGGTAGATTTGTTACCTCTTTCGAACAACTCTGGATTGTATTTTGAATGTAATCGGTAAATTTGTTCGCCGCATCTATTGCTAGCGCCGTGAAGTCGGCGATGCCAGGTATTAATTCCTTAAAAGGAGATTCATTAGAGCGGAGGAGCTTTGCAAATCTCCTCCAGTCGATCACTGTTTTGGTGAGAGGGCCTGAGCGGCGCTCATCACCTAATTTGAGAATAAAAGGGCGATAGTCCGAATCTAGGTCGGGAATAGAATCCATAGAACGTTGCGAGAGAGTGACGTTCGAAAGTATGGCAATATCGAGTACCTCGCCTGTGCCGCGAGCACTAAAGCGAGTGGGAGAAGGCGGACCTATAACACAAGAGTTATATTTCTCAGTGTAGGCTAGAAGCCTCTTGCCGCTGACACGAGTCACCGACGAATTCCAAAGTCTATGTTTACAATTGAGATCCCCGATCAGAAGGACCGAGTCACCCATACTAAGTAGCGCCAAAATGTCGCTTTCTAATAATTGCCTAGACGGCGAAAGATAAA